>JXXB01037822.1:0-10036 GCA_000956275.1 Anopheles koliensis | reverse complement strand
TAAGAAAACAAACTATTGCATTGCAACTATCAAACAAATATAGTATTCCCAAAACTCATTCCTTGTACGTTCGTGTGCAATATGAGGAAAGAAGAAAACTAGCATGAACACATGACAAGGCAGGATTCTTTCAATCTTCCAAAAGACACATGTTAACATCACGTACCGAACGACACGTTCTCATCTGTTCAATTTTTTGTAATTCCCTTTCCTTTCTTTTCTGTCATTCTAGGGGTGGACCTGGCCTAAGATGGGGAGCGTGCTACTCACGGCTGTGTTCATAGCGTTACAATTTGCGACCGGCCTGGCCAATCCTGACTCAAAGCGTTTATATGACGACCTGCTGAGCAACTACAACCGACTGATACGGCCCGTGGGCAACAACTCCGATCGTCTGACAGTCAAAATGGGTCTGCGGCTCTCCCAGTTGATTGATGTGGTAAGTTTTCTGCGCACGCTGCTCCGGACGTGGACGAAACCAAGCCGCACTAGAGTATTCTGCCGGGAAATGATCCAAAATGGCTCCCTCACCCGGATACGAGATATGAGATAGGCTCGAACTGTTCGGCAGCATCAGTTGCTATCCGGTGGCCATTACTCAAGATACTTGCCCGATGGATTTACCCGCTGTGTCCAGTGATTCATCATCATTAGCGTAATTTAACCTGCCGGAACTAGATCTATTCCATCTCGCTGTCTGTACTGTCCACACCCACCTTGTAAGGGAGCATCTTTGTGTTTTGGTCATGTTTTCATTGTAAACCTTCCCAGAACGTTCCCGGGACGTGAGCTTTAGGTGACCTTAAATTGAACATTATTTTTCCACACATCGTACCGAAATCGCACGAACGAACAACGCACTGCCCACTCTGTTCGGTCCGCACAGTCGTTGTCTTCCGGAGACGCTTCCGGAGCTAGCTTTAAACTTTCTCACGTGATGGTCCTTTTGACCACCCGCCCGTTCGCAGCAACCATTGTCCAACCCGACATTCCATCCCGGGAGCACCGGGTGGCGATCTCGTACGTTTTCTTCATTAAGTGAAACGAGTAATTAATTAGAGGACGGAAAAGTTTAGTTTTTAAGTACGGACATTAAAAATAATTACACTCCTCTTGAGTGCTCCTGCCAGCCGCCCCGGACCTTGCTGCTACCTTTCGTGCTGCACGATCACGCTACTACCATTCGTCGTACATGGTCAGACATCCAGTTTGACGTAACAGATGGATCCTTTCGGAAAATGGTTCAACTTTACGTCGACATTAGCTTATCAATGACGATTAAAAAATGTTTCTCATTCTCAATGCACACCGGATCTGGTTTTGAGAAATTTGATGAACATAATTTTATGTTTAAAAATAAGTCCCACAGAATTGCTGCTCGTCCGTTCATTATTTTTACACAAGCAAGGTACTAACAGATGTTGTGTTTCGTGAATACGTTGCTTAGGGTTTAAACAAAATAATATAGAAAGAAGAAAGTTCACATCCTAATTCATTGACAAAAATATAACATATTATTACTCATGAGCCCAATAATGCTCTGATATTAGGAACCAAAAAATGAAAACGTAAGCAGATGAAAATTATGTATAAGAAGTATTAGTGAAGAAATGAAACTGTAGTTTTTTAATAAATATTGAACACAGCGCGTTTTATCCCTACAAATTTGTAATAGGGCTTCATTAAAAATATAACCCATGAAAGTGGTTAAGCCAAGCCACGAAAGTCGGGTTTTTTAAATATTGCTTTCCATCACCGCGTCGACTAAGCATTATACGGCAGCATTATATTACCCAAAATGTTGCCGTTTTTTCGTCGCTTTAAGCTACCAAGCTCCAAGACAAAGCATCACTCTGTGTGCTCAAAAAAAAAAGGCTGATTGATAATAAAAATATGCTTTTGCTGCAAACAAACGGTCGCCCGGTTTATGACGGAACGTTTAACGAGATCGCACCGTGCTCGCCGTGTGCCCATCCGGCCGGGCAAGAGATAATAGGAGCGTGAGGAAGGAAATTTGGTCAACATCGGCCAGCGAATGGTTGACGATGATCGTCACCAGCTGTCGATGGAATAAATTGTAAAACCGGACTGAGAGGAACTCCTCGCCCACCGGGTGCCAGGATGTGTCACCGGGAACTGGATAGGGCTGGGCGCAGTTTATTATTACCGAGCCCAGCTGCACTGTTGTGGTTTGCTTTTTCGTGTGGGTTGCAGAATTGTCCCTCTGCGTTTTGATCATCGTTATCACTGGCCGGGCGGAAGCGACTCCCCCGAGCTGGTCCGGATGAAGCACACAAAAGCACAAAAACAACGCCACGCCAGTGGCATCGATTCGTTTCGACCTCAAGATGCTCAATAGCTTATAAATTTTTAAAACCATCGTTCGGTGATTTGATTTGCAAATCGATTTACCAGCATTTCCGCCGCTAGCAGGCGACCGTTGGCGAGATTTCTGTATTTCTTTTCCGCCCGCTCCTCGGCTTGCTCTCGGTTGTTTTACTAGCGGCCTCCCCAGGGATGTATGCCTGACCGGGTTTAATTTTACATCACGACCTCGAGCCACAGGCTCATCTTCACTGTAATATGTCCACCAGGAGCGAACCTTTCGCCTCCGTTCGTGCTTCCCGTTCGTGGATCGATTCATCTTCCCGCTGCTCGTTTGTTGACCATTCGATCCGTTGGCCGTTGGAAGCGTGGAAAATACGTTCACCACAGCTGGCTGAATTCGGTGGTGGTGGTGGTCCAGGGTCGGTGTGAATCGATTTCTGCCTTTCGCCCGAATGGACGGTCAACAGATTGCCATTTCCGCGCGGGGATGACGGCAAAGTGTTCAATAAAATCCAAAAATCTTCCACCGCTTGATAGCGCACTTCACCGCAACTGGTCGTTGGAATGTTCTAACAACTTTCCGCCTCGACCCGGGCGGCCAGGATTCGTGATGGTAGAAGGGAGGACGTTTTGATGTGGATGCATACATAAAAATAATTTACGAGTTCGAAGATGCCTTTCGCTGGAAGCTGAAGCGAAACGGATGGCTCCAAAAAAGGGGAGGTGGAGAGAATTTTACGATTTACTTTGCTGCTGTTTTTCTCCCTCTTTTGTCGAGAGAGGAAAGTGCAACGGTTGGCAAACTGGCTATGTGTATGTGCTGTTTTCGTTCGTGTATCGTTTGGTTTGAAATTATTGGTGTTCCGAGAATGTATCGCACATAAAAAATAACATGTAAAAAGCACACAGCATAGATTGGAAGTTCGATTAAAGTTTAATGCATTCGGTGGCCGAGGCTAAAGCGAGCACGGCGCGGCTATATTGTTCGATAAACCGAACACACTTTATGCAGAGATTAAGTTTGCATTTACCCCACAGAATGGCATGCATTAAGGCCTTGTGCAGAAGCTGCTGTTTGTGAAAATTATTCCATTAGCGAATCTCGCACATTGCATTACTTCATTCAGGGCTACACGGAAATGGTACACAAATTTGACAGGTAAACAAGTAACCCAGCGGCTACCAACAAACAACAACCTTATATTGGAAATGTTTTCCGACCGATAGAAATTCGTTTAAACTTTGTTGGGAAATAGTTGCTCTGCTGAATAACAACAGTTCTATTGTTTTATTCATGGCCATTTCCGCGCCGCAACCAGCACCGGTGCCTTTCCATCCTGTATTGTTTTGTTCTCTCCTGCAAGGCACACATTTCTTGGCAAATAGAATGCGAACGAAACTCTCAACGCTGCTTCATCGGCACGTCCTGCCGCTCCGAGGCTGCTGAACCCTGGCGTGAGCGTTATTGTAGTCGATTTTTCTTCCGTCGTGGGGCTACATCGCCCAAACTCCGGGCACCGGCTGAGCGTCCGAATAAATTAAGCCGTTCCCTTTCCCGCACACATATCGCACCGACTGTATCGAGACCGCTCCGTCGCACGACGACTCCCGGGACTACAGGACGCCAGTAGTAGACAGATTGATTTACTGCCAATGCTTTGACCATCATCCATCTTTTGCATGCAGAGCCTTCAGTGCTAGCTTGAATTTGACTTCGTCAATTTGTATGCTAATGGTTGGAAAGTGAATTATAAAGAACATTTCTTCACAAATCCACCAACCGAACCGATACACCGATTTCGATTACCCCGAACGGATGCTGGCAAGAGGTTTTGCGCCACATGCTCCACGTATTGCGTAACTGATGCTATCGCACATTACTTCCAAAACGTAGCAAAGGCCATCACACTTGGGAAACAAATTTTCATTCTCTTGTTGTATATTTTCTTTTCAGAATCTCAAAAACCAAATTATGACGACAAACGTGTGGGTAGAACAGGTAAGTTACTTTTCGATCTATAGTCCGATAAAACCGTCTGTTTGATTCTGAGTGCACACATTTTCACATATCGAGCACGAGGCTGTGTGTGACAAGTCATCTGGGAACTGGAAATGTTGATTCAATTACAAGCAGCTTCATCTTTTATGGCGATTATCTTAAGATATACATTTTACAGTTCGAATTTGCCGAACAGTATCAATTGTAGTATGCTCAGTGGACATCGTTCGCTGAACATTGCTCGACAGTTCGATTTTTCCTTCCGCATCATCTCGCTGTATTCGTCTGTAAGATCTGCCTTCAGAGGGTACCTAGAAAATATGGAAACAAACATAATCAAATCTACAGCAACGGTCAGCGGGCAACGGTCGTTCTGACTTACGTTAAAATCACGCGCAAAATATCAACCGTCATGGATCGACCCTTCGGAGGTAACAGATTTCGAGCTTCACAAATCGACCGCAGCAAACATTCGCGCATATGAAATCCAAAGCTGGAATATGGGTTTCGTTGGGAACGTTAGCAAAGCAGTTGTACAGCCATAATTTGATTGCCCTATTTGCAACTTACAAACTTGGGATCGTCGTTTCCAGGTGGTGGAACAGACTTCTTCTGTCACGATAGTGGTGGTAATGTTCCCAACCGACATGCTGGCTTATGTTCAGCTGATTAGCTTCCGTCCAGAATGAAAAATCGCCTTCTTTTAATTTAAAATCCGCCAGTGATCGTATGCGTTTGGAGGGTGGGTTATTGTAGTACAGGCGGTTGTTACCGGTTGACTCCCAAAGTTTTCTTTTCCATGACTGATAGGTCACAGCAGATGCATTGCGTTGCGGTCCCGGATGAAGGTACTTGACGTTTGCTGCCGAGCTTGAAGGAGACCAGTCGGCTCGATCATTTGCCCAATTCGTTGGCACCCATGCATCGGGATGTTTGCTAAGGTAGTCATCAAGCTCTTGTTTGGACAGCTCGTGCTCGGAGTGAGGAATTGTAGGTACAGTCACTGGCTTCGCCGTAGTAGTCTCACTTGGGTACATAGCTATCTCCCCCAGCCGAAGGGTTGTTGCGTGATACATGTAGTCTGAAAGTGGGTGATACATATCCATCTCGGCCACAAGATTGTAACCACGGGGAGTTTCAAACATCGATCCTTTACCACCAGATATTGTCACCTATCGAATTAAACACCAGAAGCGCAAGACTAAACCTTATTACAAACGTTTTGCACACAAAAAGCAAACATTATACACTACGCACGATAAAGTTAGCACCGGGTGGAAAGAGTAAAAATCTTTTTTTGCGTGATAACACTCGCTGCACCTTGCCGTACGAAGCCGACGACGATTCATCCTGAAGGCTGTAGATATGTAGGCAAAAAAACAAAAGAACTAACAAACCCAACAGTGCGTGAGTAGATAACATCTCGCACGAGACAGTTTCGACCGCCAGCTGGAACGATAGGCTTATTAGAACTGATTGAACGTATGGTGTATTTGTTACTCCCACCTCCACCGAAAGTGCTGAACGTTTTCTTTTTCTTCCCGACCGGGTGAGATGTTTGGAGAAAAAATTGTCAATACCACGAACCGAGAATGGCGTATTGTCACGAAGCGTTCTTGGATTGTTTGAAAACGCTTTCTCCTTTTGTTTGCATGACAAATAGACTAATTTGACAGCCAATCGCAAGTAAAGTTCGTATCCACATCAGAGAGTGTTTGGTGCGGGGGGAGGGAAGTGGAGACGAGCGTCAAGTTGAAGCTGTGGCTTACATTTCGACAAAGGCAATCAAGTTTGGACTGGATCCGGCTTTGATGGTGTAGCGAAACAAATTGTTTTTTCATTTTTCATTAAGATTGAACTCGATTACGAGACATGTTGACATATTTTCGTTTGTTTGGATGTTTGATTTGATTGTATCGTTAAGTCTGGTATATTATAAATGCAAATTAACATCGTATAAGCCTGAGGGTGCCTGGTAACATACTATTTATATCATTTTTAGGAATCCTTACTAATCTTCTATCAAGTTATGATTATATCATATATTGACTAATTTTGTTTTTCATAATTGTCATATTGCACTTATATTTAGCATTTTTTATATGTACTATGTATTCCAGTATTTATATGTATTCCAGTTAGTATAGCCCTAGCTCAAAACCTACCAATAATACAAACATATTACGATTTATAAAACTTCATGAAAAATGTCATGCCAAATAATTTGTAAACATTTTTTTAAATGTGTGATTTTAGGTAGATTAATCATTTTTCATCAATCAGCTACTATTTTTATTTGGTTCACCGATCAACCTTTGTTGTAAAGCATTTGTCCTCTATGAATCAATGGTATGTGAAATTTGTCCAAAATTTGAGTTTTATTTTCAATTTGCATAGTTTGGTATGTTTAGTTATAAAAAAGTCTTCATTTAATTAACATTTATGCGATAGCTAATATTGATTTAATGTATTTACTATTCATGCTAGTTGATTGTGTTGGTAGGGACAACTTCGTAACTACATTTTGCGAGCACAAATATCGCGGTTTAGCAGCTTTTATGACATTTTACGATCTCCTATGTTATTGCATGATGAATTTATTTACCATCTCCGCTTTATGTTCTCGCACACACCCTCTTCCTGTCCTCGGCTCGGCCAAAATAGCTAACCTATTTCCTTAACCCCCACCTCGATATTCGATAGAAATTATTCACGCGTGGTTTTCGCTACATGAGTTTCGGTAGAAATTTGAGAAAAACAAACATTAGCATTATTCATGCATGCTCCCCACTGCCCCGAAACCACCAATTTGATAAACAATTAAAATTAATGGGAATCATTGAAATCCCAACTCGACTACCCGACCACCACCGACAGTGCCATCGCATTTTATATCATGCGTATGTGCCACCCGAAGCGATGTTTGTGCTATTTAAAAGCACAAACACCATTTACAGCTCATGTCGTAGGGAAGGGTCAAGGGTCGCACCGATCATTTAAAATGGTTCTCATGGGACGCGGACTCCGAAAACCGCGCGATGATGTTTTGTGAATACGCTTGACAAAGAAAAAATGTCCCACGCACACACACACACACATGGAAAAAAAACAACTTTGTAAGCCTACACCCTGAGAGCGAGGCCTCCCGGTTAGGAACATTTGGTCGAAAGATCAGACATTGCACCAAAAATGGCACGAACGCAGAGCCGGGTTGCAGGCCATTAAAATGCAAGCTAGCAAGCTGGCCACGCTCCAAACGGGTGAACCGATGGCTTATGTATTGCTGGAAGTACAATGCCTCCTCGCCTCCCTTACCCCGACGCCCCGATGCGTCACAGTATGTGTGGCTGAAACGCATCGCAACAGTAAACATTGCACAAATTTACGAGACCATCGGGCGAATCATCCGTGCCGGCGTAATGGGATACAAACCAGCTGCCACCGCAAAGCTTCGGTGGAGCATTGGGTTGGGATGTGTCCCTGCGCGAGGACACGCATCAGCGTTACACGGATCGTTGGCTTAACGGCCGGAAAGTTCAACTCGTTTCCGGCACTCTGCTGTCGTCTGTTCACCAGGCGCTCGATACTCGCTCGCTCGATGGTAAATGTTTTGCCGAAAGGGTGAATGAAAAATTGGTTGACTTCCACAACATTGCGATGGTTTTGCTCGACCGGCGAGGGTATGGCGGCTGGTCGTAAGTCGTTGTTCTTGTGGCGTATTGACAGACGGCCTGATTACCGCAGATAGGCGATAGGAGTTCGATCATTTCGCAACGCAACCGAGCGCTCGGTTTCGGCAAGAAGAAACCACAACAACTTCAATCAGCTGACCAGCTGCTGTCTTAAACGGAACTGCATCCGCTACGACTCCACAGCTTGCGGTTTACCTCGTGCAGTGGCCAAGCAGACATTTACTTTACTCCACCTCCTCCACCGCGCGCACCGCACTGCGTACCATCGCCGCTTCGGGCCTTCGCCGCCGTCCTTCTTACATGTCCTTAAGTGCAGCATCGTTGCTCGAACCCGAACAAAGGATGGCACCGGAATGTTTCGTGAAGCGGGATAAGCGATTCATAATTGATCTTGAGCTGTCACCAGCAGACGCTCAGACGGCCACATAAAAGCGACCTGTTCCGGCTGACAACGGCGTGCCGGTGCGTTACTACGTGCTACGAACGCGCCCGGTTTACGGGTAAGGTGTCCCGATGGCCCGCTACATGCTCCTCTCCCGCGACACCAGGCGGATGCGATCTCGGGTATTAGATTCCCCCAACGAGATTGCCTTTTGCTAAGCGGGAGCTGGAGCATGGCCGGTGGCCGGAACTGACATGAAGAGCAGTGGTCGGGGTGGTGATATGAAATTGATAATAATGAGTACCGAGGATTGGTATTTGCATTCTTCAAAGCATTTTTTGTGATATTAATTAAGCTGATAAGAATAATCGGGAAGGTTTTTTTTATCGAAAAGTATGTTCTATACTTAGATTGCGTTTATTATAAAACTAAGCAGCATTTCTAGCTTATTTACCATACAACTTTGATAAACCTATGCAGTTTCAAAAGTATCATTTCAATTTTTACCCTTCATTACCATTATGATTCACAGTGTTGTGCTTTTTAGAATGAATGTGCTTTTTAGAACATCTGTCAAACGATTTTAGTAAATGTATAATATAGTACACATATTTTAGAGCATAGCTTTTCAGCGGATCAAGCAACGTTCCAGCCTTAATGGACCCTCAAAGAGCAAAAGAATTTCTCATTAAGTAGAGTAATATCAAGAACGGCAGTCCTTCGAATTTCGCGCATGCTCGCCTTTTCGGATATTTTCCTTAACAACCGCTCGATCAGACGTTGTATGGATTGACCGGAACTATTTCCTAATATGGATTTTGCAAAGTTGTTTTGCAACTCAAGCTTATTATCCGGAAAAGTGGGGCAGCACTTACAAGTGCGTACCGAACATCAGAGGGAAACCAAGAATCGGAGTAAAACCCGACAGTTACACAGTTAGGATGTTAGATTGCAAGTGATTTATTGTTGCCAAATTTCGTTCTTATATACTAATGATGTTTCAAAGTATGCATGCGTCTACGCTTAAAGCTCATGTATGTTCTTAAATTGCATTTCCCTAAACCTTTCGATCTATTCCCTACTCATGGCTCCAAGATAAAATCTTCTTGGTGTTATGCATTTAGTTGTACCCTTTGTCCGAGTATTTTATCGTTCTTGGTGCATTATCCCCTTTTAAACGGATTCTGGTCTCATTGGTTCGGTATGTAGTCGCCTATTTAGGTACGCATTTGTTCTTACTGGAATTAACCTTTTAGTTCGTTTCCTTTACCATGTTGCTCTTTCTTGGTTAATCTACCTTTTAGTTTATATTGGTCTTCTAACTATGTTTATCATTAAACAAATGTGCCTTATACTTTGCGTTTCGAGTTTCGTTCGATTTAGAGTTTCCTCGGTATTAATATTTAATTTGATTGTATGATTCAATTTTAATTAGTCGCGTACTTATCAGTAACATTTAAACTCTTAAATCGAATAAAGAGTCAATTTCCGACTTCTAGTACATCATAAGAATGTATTATACATTATTAATCTGACTCCAAATATTTCCCTTTCATGTACTGGAAAATGTTTTATATCTTTTGTTTTATAAAGATAATCATCAAACTCAGGTGGCCCGGTGTTGTAATGATACCG
>JXXB01037805.1:0-13733 GCA_000956275.1 Anopheles koliensis | reverse complement strand
AATTACAATATCAAATACATCGATCGTCAACGTGTTGTCGTCCGTGAGTAGAGTGATCTTCCGCGAATGATGTCCATCCTCAAGAACCTATCAAAGACACCAGATCGTTAGCTTCCAGTTACCACAAAAAAGCTTATAACTTAAGCTCCTTACCGATGGTTCCAACAGCAGCGTAAACGATCGGTTATGATAATCGTGCGCCAACAGATAGCGACACTCATTCGTGGCGCTTTCCTTCTGCAACCCGCTCAGCTCCATCGACACGAACCGCTTGTCGAACGACATGTAGTGCCGAGAGCCGATCAACAACGCCACGCTCTCGAACGGTGGCAACCACATCTGCGGATCGGCGAACGGGCAGATATCGTTGTACAGCGTCCAGAGCGTCGTGTTGCTGCCCGCAAACAGATCCTGTATATCGCTGATGTACTTAAACTCCGGTATCTCCTCGAACTTGGGCGTTTCGTTGAACGCGTGCCACGACATCGGTAGCTTCTGCTCCAGCTCCATAATGCCGTGGTCGGGATCGAAGATGAATTTCGTTTTCGCCTCGCGGTAGTGGTTTTCGGCTTGCAGCGCCGTTTGCGCGATGTGCGACAGTTTGTTGCGCAGGATGACCCACATTTGGTGCAACCGACGCTCGACCTGGAACTCTTCCGCCAGCCATTCCACCTTCGACCGCACCTCGTCGTACCGTTGGATGAAGAACTGTACGTACTCGATCTTGCGCAGCTGCTTTATCTCGTCGACCAGCTCCATCACCACCTGGTGGAATTCACGACCGAACGGCACGATTTGGAAGTATTTTTCGCGCAAAAACCGGTACGAGACGGAGGAGTACTTTTTCACGTTCGTAAAGACATCGTTCGTCACGAGATCCTTGTACAGCATGTCCAAATCCTGGGTGAAGTTTGTGACCGTGTTGAAGTACGGGGAGTCGGCCAACTCTTGCGTTTTGTTGTACAGGAAGGCTGTTGAGAAAATTTTACGGCACCTTTTTAGTAAACATCCACGGTTGTGGCAGCATGCGGCCAAGCACTTACTAAATATTTCGTTTCCAACAAACCAGCCGAGTGATTCGCCATAATGCGCTAGACGAATGATCGTTGGTTCTATGTTCTGCAGCATCCGGTGCCAGAATGTTGTTGCCATGTTCGTAACCTTTTCCCAAATATCTTGAATGTTCTGTGGAGTAAACATTTAGCGACAAACCCATTAACATTCTTCATCATCTTAGCAGGCCAGATTTCCACCCACACACACAAACCTTTATGAACTGAAGGTGAATTTCCTTGACGAACTTATCGTAGCGTTCGAGCGAGTCTTCCAGCGTCGAAGACAGGTAGCGCATGGCGTCGCCTTGGAAGATGCTTCCCACGACATCGATAAACTTCTGGTACGATTGCCTCACGCGCTCCAGCAGCCAAGCAATCGACTTACCCAACGCCTGGCCCGATTCTCCCATCACCTGCCACAGCTCGGTCAGAATTTTCGGCAACGACGTTATCTTGTTCCTGATCGCTAGCTCGTCCAGCACCGTGATGGTGAAGTTGATGGCCGAACGGATGTAAAAATCGTCCGCCACGTACGAAGCGTTTAGGAAGTCGTGCAAATCCTCCAGATCGTTCTGCAGCACGCTCAGCCCAGCGAGATCCTCCAGCAGCCCCTCAACATACGGCACGGAAGCCTCGTAAATGCCCGTCGTCGAATCCTTCGTCTCCTGGTACACGTGCTTAATCCAGAACTCGGTGTACTCGAGGAACGAGCGATGCATGCGGTTGAAGTAATCCTTCACCCAGTCCTGCAGGTCGGTTTTGATTTGCGGACGCCACAGCATGTGGGCGGTAATCAACCGGGAGTGGTTCATCTTCAGATAGTACGTCACATCCACCTCGCGCGCGTTGTCATAGTCACGCCAGAAGTCGAAGTAGGCGCTACGCGAATCGGGAATGACGCCGTACATGTACACATTTTCCGACCCGTCCGGCGTTACGTTGATCTTCATCTGCACCAGCCGGTCGTCGATGTTCAGATAGAAGAATCCATTCGCGTCCACCTCCGTTCCGTCCAGCAACGTCCCATTAACCATGTACGTCGGATAAGCGCCGGCCGCCTTCGTCCAGATGCGATACTTACTTTGCGATGTCATGCGCTATTTTTGATAATGAAAATAGTGAAAGATTTAAGGAATGTTTCGCACAGATCTTCGTCCAACTCTTTCCGTACCTCGTAATGTAGTTCCTTCTGGAGCACGTTCAGCGAACCCAACACGTGGCCATACATTTGCGACAAGTACGCGCGTTTGTAGTGGGAATTAGAACTGACGCCATACAGCCCATGTCGCAGACCGATCGAACCGATCGAGTCCAGGTCCAGATCGGACGCTTCGTGCTGGCTAAACAGATGGTACGAGTAGTTCCAGTACCCAACGATCGGTCGAAGATCGTTCAAGTTGAAACCCATCGCCAGCAGGTGCTCATCGTCATCGTTGTACCGCAGTTCCAATTTCGAGCCAAACCAATGCTTCGGATCGGTGTAGTACTTCGCGTCCATCGTCACATCCTGCTGGAAGCTCGGATGACCAAGGGCAACACGAACCCGTTGGCCACTGGTCGTGTTGTTTGCCAGATCGCGCCACTCAACACCACCCCGTACCGTGCGCTGTTTTACCAGCTCACCATCGTCCTCGCTGTTGGTTCGGTTCGGGCTGTACGAAACCGTAATGTCCGAATCGAAGGCACGCTCCGTGTACGAGTACCACCCGTCGGCGGATATGTTGCGCTTCGGGTACGATATTTGCAGCGTAAAGTTCTGCGACTCCATATCATCGCGCGACCGGTTGATGAGCTGAAAGTCGTACGCGATCCACACGGTGGGTGAGAGCTGCAGCTTGGACTTCCTTTTCTTCACGTTGTTTTCCTGCTCGAAATCGGCCGTCAGCTCAACGGTGCGGTTCGGGTGGATCGCCTTCACGAGATATTCCCGGCCCGTTTCCTTGCTGAGCACGTGCAGCTCGCCGGTAATGTTGAAGTTCTTCTTATTGCGCAACTGGAATACCTCGGCCCGTTTGATGTCCTGTAGCAGAAGGAGGATACAGATGAGTGTAATCAACGTATTCGCTCAAATCGCTTGCTCCTAGTCTTACCAAAGACCGAACGTCTGCATCTAACGCGTTCAAGGAGTGTACGTAATGTACTCCCACCGGCATGTAGTTATTTTCGAGCGTAACATCGATCGTTTCCTTATCAAATCCAGCTCTGTAAAAAAAGACGAGTACGATTAACGAGCAGCTCAAGCCACACGCAACTATTTCACGCAAGCCTTACTTGGATTCTTCCTTCGAAGTGTACTGGCCGCTAAGCACCTTCTCGCTGTTGTAGTCCACTTCAGCATGCCCCGTCGTAATCGCTGGCCGCTGCGCCAATCCATACTTCACCTCCGCATAGTGTCGCGTTTGCAGCGGAACCTCAATCTTGATCGTGCCCTGTTGCTCCCGGTCCTGGTTGTGGTTGCGGTAGGTTGCCTTCGCATCGAACACGGCGCTCGATTCCGGCCAGGTGCCCTTCAGGTACCGTATCGATTCCAGTGGCGTTTCGATAAACTCCAGCTGTCCGTGAATCCACGTCACATTCAGGAACGGTGTCGTGCAGTTGAAATCTCCCTTCATGTTGGTCAGATTGTTGAACGCCACATTGGCGCTAGCCACCTTCGTCGAGGACGGTATCGAGAAGTTTCCACTGCGGGACGGAAGGATTAAGACATTGTCTTGGGTTGCAAATCGCTCCCCACCGAAAGGTCGCTGAAGCATGAACTCACCTTACGAGATAGAGCGAATCAATGAGATCGTACGTTCCGTGAGCTTCAAACGCATCCTCCAAATACCACGGTCCACGTAACCGAGCATTCAGCTCACGGCGATCGCCGTTGCGGTACACGTTCAAGCTGGACAGGATACGCTGCTTGCGCACGTCCGGACCCCAATCGAAGCGGACCAGCGCCCGCGTATCCCCTTTATCGCTGTACTCCGTGAGGTAGGCGTAACGTTTGCGACTTTCGTCCGTTTCGTACGACGTTTCGAAGTTGAACGTCTTCACCGGCTCAAGGAAGGGTAGATTGCCAACCATGGCGAGTGCCAGCGTGTGTACATCACCCACGGGCTTCGGCAGACGTACCTTCAGAACAGCCGATAGATCCCGGAGCGAAATGAAGTCCACGGAAGCGTTGGTATCAAAGCTGGGGAGGATAACGCGAGACATTATTACACAACTTCCACTACCCACCCCACCAAACCGCACGCAAATACTCACATCCAGATATTGTTCAGATTCAAATCACCACCGACGGTGATGTTGTGATTGTTCTCCAAATCCGGGCTCACATATCGTACGCCCGTTCGGAAGTAACGCTCGATGGAGTTGCGCACCACACGGTTCTCCAGCGCAAACTGCATGTTCGACTCCAGCGCCCAGTTCCACAGGCAGTTGGCAGCACCCGAAACATCCCTGATGCTGTACGTAGCCACCACCGAGCCAGAGATTGGCTGCACGTCAAACACCATCTCGACGTCCGCCCGGTCGATGCCGTACTGGGCCCACGGTGAGCGTAGATTAAACTTACCGAGCGCTTTCCCATTCTCCTCCGGGTTGATGCCGATGTTGAAATCGATCGCCCGCAGACTCGGCTCGGAGGATTCCACGCCCAGCTTGACGAACCAATCGGACATTGCCAACAGCTTAAAGTGACCATCGAGCTTGACCAACTTAGCGCCGCTCTCGAGCTCCAGATTGACTTCCGTCGCGTCCGTCTGCGTTCCGCAGCGATAGCGAATCGAGCCTACCGATCCGTCCGGTCCCAGCGGTTGGAACGCCAGGTCCGCACGGTACGGAATGTCATCGACAATCGTTGCATCGCCCTCGAGCTGGAACACGTACTCGTTGCGGTACAGCTGCCCGGACACGATGTATTCACTGCCGCGTCGATGTTGCAACCTCCCGTGGATGGAGAGGTTCTTGTACTCCTCCATCGGTACGCTCAGATCGATGGTGAACATTTCACGGTTACGTTCCGCTTTCGCTCGAATTCGCTCCACCGCACCGTTCTTATCTTGGAATTTCACATTCCAGAGCGCTTTCGGCAGTGGCGATCGCGTGATGAGGAAGTCCGTATCGATGAGATTGATCGGTAAGAAGTTCGACTGATACTTTCCTGCCCCGTTGATATAGTGTGGCTGGGCGAAGGACCAGCTACCGTCCAAGCGGAACTGCAAAACAAACAAACAAAAAGTTAGATCTTGTTATTTAAACCCCAAAATCCATCACGCAATCTGCATACATACATTGCTATACGTTTCGCCATCGTTCACCATGAAGCCCATGTCCATGGAGTTTTCCGTACTGGAGAAGTCTTGCTTGTAAAACACGCGACAAGCGTAGTTCGGCATTAGCGGCGCATGCACCCAAACGCTCATGAACGTATCGATAAACTGGTCCTCACTCTGTGGAAACGTAAACGTTACCATGCATTAGCTGCAAGCAAGCGCGCGTCGGCCAAACAATCGGCTTACCTCAAACGATAAAGCCAACGACGCATCGGTCGTCAGCGTTTTGGCGGTCAAATTGCCCCGGTAGCTGTGGTCCTCCAGCTCGAGCGTTCCGTTCAAAAACACCTTCTGCAGGTTCCGCATCGGCGTCATCAAATCTACCAGCGCCTGGTGTTTGTGCACTTCCGCCTCGTCCAGGTGGTACCTGTAGTTCACGTGGAACCCGGTGTTGACCCACTCCGACCGGTTGTTAAACTTCACGTTCATGCCGACCGTGATGTCCGTCGTTTGGAGCGCGCTCTTCAGCACAAAGTCGGACGTGATTTCTTTCGCCACCGGGAACGGCGTCTTGAGCCGCAAGCTGTTCTGCATGTTCAGGAAATGCTTCAGGTAGAAGCGATCGCGCACGTCTATTTCGCCCTGCGGCAGTTTCACCTTGCCGATCGCATGGTACTGCGACTTGTACTCCGACAGCTCCAGCGTACCCTCGATCGTTGGCCACACGATCGTGTACAGTTCGATGTCGCCGATGAAGCTGAGCAGATTCGGCTCATCCTCATCGTCTTCGAAATCTTCGTAATCTTCCTCATCCTCTATGATGTGCCACAGGTCTTCCTCCACCATCGACGAGGCCGTCTGCGGGAGCAGCTGGCGTATGAGCTTCGGCTTCGGTTTCGAGACCGCCTTCAGCCCCAGCTTGTACTCGGAGAACTTGCCCGACAGCTCCACATCCACGTACTCCGGCCGCTCGCTGTTGAGCACCAGCTTCGCGATCAGTGCGCTCTCCTCGAACTTCTGCAGCGGCGTGTAGATGCGGTACGAGTACTCAAAGTCCTTCAGGTGTGCCTTCCGCCAGACGCCGGTACACCCCAGCACCATGCTGTTCATGCCGACACGGAAATCGATGTTGTCCGCCTGCAGCTTACCCCGCACGATCACCTTCTCCAGATCCTTGAGCGGTGTCGCGAGATGGAACTTGACGTCGAAGTTTTGCGACGACTCGACCGCGTACAGTATCTCCACGCCGAGCGCACTCTTCGGTGTGATCACCTCCGCCACCAGGTGCCGGTCCTTCTCGCTCACCCCGAACCGCCCATTGATGTTGCGGTAGTTGACGTTCGAGGAGGTGATGTTCGCCGTCAGCATACAGTCGACCAGGTTGCGCACGTGCCCTTCCACCACCATCTCGTACTTGTCGTCGTCGAGCTGCAAATCGGCCGCCCCGGTGAGGGCGCGGTTTTCACTGAACGAAACCTTAGCCACCAGCGCGCCCGTCTTGTACCCCTCGAAGGGACTGATCAGCTTCAACTGACCGGTCACGTTGCGATGCCGCCGATCCGCATCGTACTGCCAGTTGGACCGCACCGAAAACACCTGCGGCTCCTCGTTCGTTACCGTATGGTTCACCGTGCAGATCGTCTCGATGCGCTTCAGGTCGTACTTGTGCTTCAGATGCAACGCCGCCGTCGGCACGTTCTGGATGGAGCTGTGCAGCTTCGTGTCCAGCTCGCAGTTGAAGTCCGTGTCGTTCGACAGGTAGTAGCCCATCAGCTCCACGCCCAGATTCTGGTCCTCCGCCCAGTACGCGGACAGATTGGTGCGAAGCATGTTGTTCTTGAAGTAAAACCCACCGTTCAGCGCATTATGCCGCCAGCCGTGGAAGGGTGTGTTCAGCTGGAACAGTAGCCACATGTTGCGCAGTATGTCATCGTCCGTGCCGGCATCCAGGCGCATCTCGATCGCCTCCGTCGTGTTCCACGAGATGCGCGCGTTCGCCAAATAACGCGGGTCAATCAATTTCAAATCAATCGTACCGCTGAACGTCCGATTCGGGTAGGACAACAGGAACAGCCCATCGTACGTCCGATCGGTGGGAGTGTTCAGTTCCCCGGAGAGCGCAACACGCTGCGTCGGGTCACGATTAGCGTCCCACTTGAACTCGACACCAACCTCGCGCTTGAGCTTCGTCGAATATCCCCGAAGTGACATGCTGACGTCCCGGATTCTGTAAACAAAAATGTTCCCGATCAGTTTCAAACATCAAATCCACCGACAAAACTGCCTACTCTCTCCCCTCCCCTTGCCAGCTTGCCTTACTTGTCTATATGCAGCTCCAGATCGAGTTGCTTTATCGGGGCCGATTTCATGAGCGCCGAAAACGAGTACAGCCCATCCTTCCATTTCAACTCCGCGTAACTGCTGGTCCCATTGCCCGGCTGCTGCTTGTGCTGCAGCACGATCCCGTACGGTTTCTTGTCGTACATGGCGCGCACGTCCAGCCGATTGTCGTACTCGTCGCGGATGTACTTCAAATCACCGAACACTTCCCGCACCGTCGGTCCCGTCTGGGCCACCAGCTTCGCATGATGGTACGTCTTCACAATCGAGCTGCGATCCTTGTACCAGCCGCTCACGTTGAGTGCGTGGGCCGAAAACCAAACACCTCTGAAATCGAACTAAAGCATACGTTGAAAAGGGTACTTCCAAACTCCACCTACCGGAAACATTCGCAACCTACACTGTGCTCTTTCTGTGCCTTTTCCTTTATCTTCACGCTAGCCGTGCACGGATGGAAGCCGGGCACGGTGAGATTGAATGCACCATCGAACCAAAACAGCTGCGTGCGGGGAATGAAGAACGACACCACACCGGTCACCTCCCGCCGGGGTGCGTAGCGAACGAGCAGCCGGATGTTCTGATCCAGGCCCTTTTTCAGCATATTTTCGTGGCTGTGTGAAGAAGAAAGAGAAATACAACATCAATGTCCGCACCTAAGTAAAAAGGTCCCGCGAAGTTAAAGATCCTTAGTAGGCGCGTTTAACTCACACAATCATCGCCTTCAGGTCGATCTTGGAGCGCGGTCGCGTCACCTCGCACGATAGGCTCGTCCGTTCCGTCGGATTGTCCATTTGCGAGTTGTTGGACGCCAGGATCAGATGACTCCGGTACGGATTGTCGTGCGCGAACACTATCTTCAGTGTGGTGAGGAACGCTTCGTTCTTCAAATCCGGCGCATTGTTGTGGAGCAGCGTAAAGTCGCACCGACCGGTGCCTTCCAAGTAGGTGGCATTCATCGCGACGTCAAAGTGCGGATAAGCGCTGGAGCGCAGGTCGAAGTTGACGTTGTACGCGAGGACGTCTTTCTTGACTGCTTCCGCCATGGCGTTCACCACCAAATGCTCTAGCTTGCTGGATGAAAACTAAAAGAGTGGCGAGAAAGTGAAGCGTTAGAGATAGGAAGCATCGGCGCCATTAGCCGACTCACCCGATATTCCATCGAGTTGTGTATCATGTACGTCGCGTTGTACGATATCGACACGTAACCGATCGCCTTCGCCCGCAACCGCTTCGTCTCGAACATCAGCGAGTAGTCCCACTGCGTGATGTTGTTTTTCTCCGTCTGCCGCACCTGGCCGCCCATCCCCGCGATGCGCTCGTTGTTGACCGACAGGTAGAACGACGGAAGGTACAGGCGACCGTTCCGGGCGCCCGTCCTGTTGTAGCCCATCTCCAGTGCCAGATACTTGCGATCGTTCACGTTCAGCGACATCTCCAGCCGGTGCTGGTCCGGGTTGTTGATGTAAATGCCGATCGCTTTATGCGATATGTTACCGTTCAGGAAGGACATGGTGGCCGTTTTACGGTTCGCTTCGATCGTTACGTTCGCGCGGAAGACGCGCGGTATCTGCGAGTTCGGCGTCTCGAACAGCACCGTCGCGATCGTTTGGTTCTGCCGCTCGTCCCAGCTGTACTTCAGCACGAACACCTTCGCCGTGAGGTCGGCCTTCTCCAGGCTGACATCAAAATTGACCGGCCCACTAAGTATGAGACTCGGCACCTCCACGTCCCTGCTGGTGCTGCTCACGTCCGGTAGGCTATAGTTGGCGCACATCTTCAGCCCAATCGCCTGATCGATGAACGGCCACGTGCAGGTGGAGTTGTAGTACCGCCGATCGATCCCAGCCTGCCGTATCTCGCGCCCATCCGCCAGCACAAACATCTCCGACCGAACGCTGAAGATATCGTTGCGATCCTGCGGCAAACTGACCTGCAGCACGGCCAGATCCTTTCCACGTAGCTTCAGGTGCGCGGCCCACGCCGAACTCGAGTACACGTTGCTCTTCACCTTAACCGCTGTGCTGGCATGCATCAGATCGCTCTTCATTGTCGCGGTAAGGTCCACCGTGACGCTGGGCTTCACCTTGCCCTCGATGTCCGCCATGAAATGGAACATATCGAACTTGCGCAGCGTACCCGTCATGCGCAGATCGACGGAAGACGCGCCCACGATGCCGAGCGCCAGTGGCAACCCCGAGCTGAGCGGCACATCGTACGAGGTGTCCAAAAACACGGCCGACTTGGTGTAGGACATCTCCCTGCCGGAGAACAGCTTCGCGATGTGCTGCTTTAGCGTCTCCTGCTTGAACACCTGCAACCCGTCCGTGTGGTACATCATGTCGTTGCCGAAAATCTTCACCCCAACCGTGATCTGCGGTTTGCCAAAGTTGTTCTTCAGCTGGAACCCGAGCTGGTCTACCTCGTGTTGGATTTCGCGCGCTATAACAGCCGGCAGCCGTTGCGAGGCGTCACGCTTCTCCCGCATACCTGGCCCACCTGCAGCACCATCCATCAGCTCCTCATTCCACGCTTGATCGTCCTCGAACAGTTCCAGCACCCTAGCCGGGACGTACTGGCGCAGGTACTTGACGTACTTCATCAGCTGGTCGTTCACCATCCGCGCGCTGTACGTTCCGTTCGGACCGAACAACCTGTGCACCGAGTCCTCCAAGCCTTCGAAGCGCACGTTCAGCTCGAGAAAGTTGATCGACTCACCGAACAGATCCGTCGTTAAGTTCACGCGCACCGAGCGTGGCAGATAGGAGGCGGTACTAAAGATCACATTACTGTCGACCGTCACGCCAAAGTTGTACTCGTCGAAGAACAGTGTCTGCTCGTAGTTGCGCGAAAACTTGCGCACATCGAGCCGGAACTTCTTGCCGAGATCGTTCTCCGCCAGCAGACCCTGCGCTTCCACCCGCACTGGGGATGCACTCTTGGCAAGGTTGTTCAGATGGGACCACACGAACGAACCGACCTGGTTTACCTCCTCCGTCTTCAGCACGTGCTTGACCAGTTTGACCGACAGATAGTCCGGGCAGCGCATCGCTTGCAGGTACGCGGCAATGCGCACTTCCACGTCCAGCTGGAACGAGGAGTACAGCTTCAGGAAGTAGTCCTTCGTGCGGCTGCAGTCATTGCGCCGAAAGACGTTCACCGCTTCCAGGCGGACTTCCGTCGGGTACCGGTCGCTTTCGATGATGTCTCGCAGCCGGTAGTTGAACCGCTTGTTCACCACACCCATATTGCTGAGCGACATCAGCAGCACGATCGTCGATTCGCGCTTGCGTCGATCGTGCTCCAGATCCGCGTCGGTGTCATCCCCGATCTCCTGCTCCAACTCCGACTCCAAGAACTGCACGATCGATTGGACCTCCTGGACATCCTCACACGCGGCGCGTACGCGGCAGAACGTGTGCACGACGGTCGTCGCCGTGAGGAAGTACGTCTGATCACCGATCGCTTTACCGTGCTCGATCAGTTCCAGCATCGCTTCCAGCACTTCCTCGTTCGGACGCGTCAAGTACGCGAACGAGGCCATCCATTTGCTGGCCAGGGCCGGCGTCACCGCTCCCTTCACGATTTCATTCTTCATCAGCGTCACCGAAGCGGCCGTACCGATGTACGGCAAGCTTTCCACGATGTGGTTGTGTCCGTTGTCGCAGATGCTGCCAGAGCGCGCGAGCAGCTGGTTCAGCGCATTGATCGAGAGTGCCCGCGCAGCCGTCAGGAAGTTGAGGAACACGTCCGGGAAGTCGCGCTTGATGTTGGGAAATCCCTGAGCGCACATATGCTTCAGCAGCTCTCTCGACGCCTTTATTTCATCGTGGCTATCACGCGTGGAAGGCGTGTGGTCGTACAGGAGCGACGAACGACGCTGGATTTCAATATCTTCCTTCTGCTGGCCGTCCTGGGTGTACGTTTCCTCATCGGCGAGATCCAGCCTGGTGTACGTTTCCGTCACCGCACCGGCTAGACCGTTGGAGAATGGTACCAGCTGATGTCGCTCGTAGCAGGCGACGTTCTTGTAGATCGAATTGTCAACCGAAATCTGGAGTGGAGATGTCATGGCAGACGATGAAGAATGCTACAAACATGGGGCGGACCAGAATAGTAAAACACTTACATCACAGTAGCTGGTGGAGTTGAGAATGGGCCACGCAACGTAATTCTACGCGAGAAACAGGACAATACAGAACGGTGTGAGAAGGATTACAACGACCACAAAAAAAAACCGGCTCCAATTATTAATCCCAAAGCTTACCGGGCGGAAGTCGTACGGAACCGTCTGGATAAGCGAGGTAGTCTTGTAGCGCCGCTTGCACGACACGATATCCTTCGACTTACGAAACAGCAGGCTAGTTCCGTTGCGCCCCGTCGCCTTGTACCTCACGTCGCAGATGCCGGACACGTCGGTTTCGGTCGTCTCGTAATCGATATCGAACCGTGGCATCGTGTTCTGCAGCGCGGACAGAATACCGCGCTTCAGATTCAACGTCCACACCGGTTCCTCGTACTCGTGGCATATCTCACCGATCGTACCGTCGTGGAACGCGAACCGCAGCTCGAAACGCATCAGCTCTTCCGCGATCACCTCACTCTTCGGATGCACGTCGCCCGTTTCACCCAAATCCGGCGAGTTGTTGTAGTCATCACCGTACTCGAAGTCCGTCTCTTCCACCTGCTGTGCGGCCCGCTCCCGTACCTCGATCGTGTACAACTTCATGATCCCCTGGCAGGGCGCGTGGAAGTCTACCTCCACCACGGACGATATGTGCAGCTCGGACGTGTTGTCGCCGCTGCCGACCAGCGCGGTCTTCACGTACATGGAGTAGTCGAACTTGTACAAACTGCCGACCAGGTACCGGAACTTGGCGTTCGTATCGGAACACACGGGCCGGCCACATATTCGCGGATCTTTCAGGGGATCTAAGTCGAGGGAAATGGAAATCGAGACATTTATGTCGGCACTGTTCCTTACTTAGAACTCTTCAATTTCAAACAACACTTCCAAAAATTACTCTGTAAACAATCGATTTTTGTGATGACCCATTTGACCACAAACGCTGAAACAATGCTATGCGATAAATTTCATGACTTACTTCTCTTGTATCCTTCTACCGAAAGCGTCAGGACGAGGACGAAAACTAATCCAACTGCCAGATTTTTACTCCTCTCCATGGTTACGCACTTGCATATACACTTTAGTCTTTGATGCTTTTAAAAGGCACTGCACTTATCACTCATTTTCCTTGTACACGGTATTTGTTCACCATTTCACCTGAAATAGCTATTACAAAAAACAGATCAACACACTGAGCGAGAACCAAAACTGAAACATACTCCCAATTTCGCAATCTCGCAAATATGGTACCCTTTTTTTTTGTTGCTTGCCGGCTTCTCCTAGGCATTATCAACGACAAACTTCACTTCCTGAACTTCACATCTTATCGCCAAAAAACCCCCGAAAGAAGCACAACACTGTCCCAGATCCGGAATCAGTGCCGTTCCAAGGAACCGCCATCATTTACCAACGCGCACCGCAAGTTGAATCACTTGAAACGATTGTCAGAAGCGACATCTCGTGTAAACTTGAACTTTGGCTGCGTACGTCAATAAGCGGCGATTGTGCGCTTGTTTTCATTCCATTCCTTAATCTCGGTCGCTTCTCCCTGCCGTTCGTTTTACACCCGATGCCTCACACTCGACCTGCCGACGTTGATAACGAGCAGATCATCTTACTTTCCGTGCGCTGATGGGATGTCATTCACCGCGCACGCCAACGTGGAACTCGGATCTCCCGTAGGTCTTCCACCAGACATATGCTCAATTGAACACGTTGCCGTATTCTTTGGTACACTTCAATCACAGACAAACAGACACACACAAACACACTTGGGAACACTTTTTCTGTACTTCCGAACAAAAGCAATAAGACACATCCGATTTCCGGCACATGTTATTTATAACTCCTAAACAGCACATGGTACGAAGCGTTGCATAATCAATTGACGCGTTTATGCTCACGTCTGCCCATCATGGAATTATGCTCTAATCGGGCATTTATTATGACAAT
>JXXB01037797.1:0-12387 GCA_000956275.1 Anopheles koliensis | reverse complement strand
TAGAATAATTAAACTCTTTTTAAAACTTTTCTAATATTTTAAAATGCTCTTAATTCATATTCCAGATTTCTTTTAACACCCATAACAATTGAGGCTAGCCTTAGTGTGAAGTTTCGTGAGGAAAAATGTTTTAGCTTTCCATTGTTTGCCTCCATTGAAACAACTGCGAATTGAAGTTTCCCATAATCTTTACCGTTACTTGGAAACCAATCATTCGCTCGATCTGCAATTCAAATGTTCGCAGTCCATACAGCTAGCACAGGCACCCTTGACTTGGCTCGGGAACATTCTCCGTGGTAAACCACCAGATCAGACGGAAAATGGAACGAAAGATGAATTCACATTTGCTTTTCAAATCATGCCAACGGAACCGTTCTGCGGTATTTACGTTGATTCCTGCGCTCAAACATCACACATAGCCATTTTCCATGTATGATGTTTGGCTTTGAAAAAAAATATAAAACACTGCGAGACATGGAAAAAGTTAAAGCTGTCTGAAACGTTCATTCACTTCATCTTCAACCGGGGCACGGCTTCAGTAACTCATCTCAAACTTCTCGCAAAATAAAGACACAACCTCGTGAAGTTACCGGCTCATGGAACAGATATACATGTGTGGAAAGTCCGGCAGCTCGCTTACCATCCCTTTTACCGGCAGTGAAAGAAAAGCACCAAGAGTTTACGAGAAGTGCTTGAGAAAATCGTAGTTCGTGCTTCTGTTGCGAAACCTATTCGAAGGCGCAACTATTCGGAGAACATCTTCATATCGTTCGGCTTAAACTTCGCTCCCAGCCGTTTGCCGTTGCCGGAATCGGGATCAAGGTTGGAGTACATATGTGTGTGTGTGTTTATGAGCGGTAGGTCGTGTGATTTCAAAAGTGGGTGTACTTGAACTATGCTCCGAGTTGTTCTACTGGGTTTGTCTCGATCGAATGTTCCACAAGAGATTTGCAGTAAAATGGGAAACTTTTTTTTCTCCATGGGGCGATAAGTAGTCTCACCCATGTGTGAGCGCACAGTAGAAGTTTATCTTTATAGTATGCGTGTTGAGATTTGCAGATAATATATTTTACCAGAATTATTCTAACAATAATGGTGAAGCATGTAAGGTTGACCAGATAAGTGTCGTTCAACTTCTGTTACCACTGTAACAGAAACTGTTTTTAAGAGGTTTTGGAAAGAAATTATTCAACATTTAAGTTCGTAACCTTCAGTTCATGATTACGATGGTTGTACTAAACATTGTTTAATTAGATTTTTTATCCTTTACCGCGTGCCATACCTTTCCAACACATTGACCCGTTTATGACCATGCACAACCAAAGTCGCCAAAAATGCTTTAGATAAGATGATCAGGTGTCAGGAGTCTCATCCTTTTTGCTCTATATAATTCTTTCTGTATATTTATTTCTTTATCTGTCTCTTTCTCTCGTTCTCTCTCTCTCTCTCTTTTACTTTTTCCGTTTGTATCTATCATTGTATTATTTAAATGAACTCTTTTCCATTCTGTGCCATATATTTGCTTAAACACTGATTAACTTCATTCCCTTGTCACGAGGGCTGATTTGTTCGGATGTTAAGGCATCAGGCGGGGTTCAACCGCAACTTCCGTACATGAATAACATTAATTAATTTTATGGCGAAAGTTTTTAATTGAATATCAGCCAGGCCCACAAGGGAAATGAGTTAATTTGGAACTGGTAGCGAGAAGTGTACTCCTCTCCTCATTGGGGTGTGCCCTGTGTGGACAACAGAAGTATCTATCTCAAAGGAAGGCGAAAATGTTCAACCTTTTTACGTAAGCGTTATCCGTAAGGCTGTGACATTTTAAGCCTGCCACAAAAAAAGATTGAGTTTGGCAAAGGTTGATCATTCGGCTTTCATTTGAAATAAAGAACTAACTTATTTATTATGAACAAAGCTGCTGATGGTGGTGAGGAGTGTGGTTTCTTAATTTTAATTTAAAAATTCACACACACACACAAAGCAACTCCCTCGTGTCAGCAAAACGAAAATCTATATTTGACAAATACCCGCATACTCTTGAATCCACTAACCTAACATTACTAAAAAATATATATTCATGACTGGGCGCAAAAGACTAGCAGCTGCATCACTGACGTGTGTGTGTGTCGGAACTTCAGCCGAATAAATCAGCGTGATAGTGCGACACTTTCACGTACACTGCCACCAGCGGACACCCGTACGTTAGTTGCCAGTTGCACGTGCCCGTTGCACTTTTCTCGACAGGCTAGCATAGGGCACTAGCGCGAAGAGGGGGAAAGGTTTTTTTTTACCTGTTCCTATTGGAAATATTCATGCACGCCGAACCAAGACTGTCGCCTCGTGGCAAACAGAGGAAACCACGCGGTCCGTTCATTCGTCCGTTGTCACACAATTCCTTTTCCTACGAGTGGCCGAAACTTCCGAACCACCGGACACGAGAGATAGCCCAAACTTGCAGTGGTAAAGAGGAGCGAACCCACCCGATAGGCAGTAAAACTTCAAGTTATACAATGGAAAACCATTTTCAGGGACAAGAATTATACCCGAAGAATAGGAAGCAGTGGCAGCGCAAAGTTTCGCTTCTCCCTCGAAACCCGCACGCTCCGCACGTTTCCGATTGTGAATTGAAAAGAAAATGCCTGCACGGGTGAAGAATATTAAACGACCAGAGCTACCGGTTTTCCCACTCGCTTCTCGCGCAGCATCTTTAAGTTCGGTTGCTTTCTCTGGTTTCGCGTTTTGCCGCACACAGTTCTTTGTTTGTTTGGCTGCTGGAGGCGGGAAAATATGATTGTCTGGTGAGGAAAATCTTATGCAGTTGAATTTTTCCCGATTTTCTACGATTCCCGTCCGTACGGTTTCACGATGCGATCGCATCGTTTCGCAAAGACAGCGACCGACTTTTGTGCCGCGGCAGTGGTTTTGCTGCCAAGTGAGCTAAGAGTGAAAGCAAATAAGTTTCACTGCAAAATAATATTTAGTTTTGCGGCGTCACTAGTGGCTCCGTCAAAGTCAGAATGAGATCGGAGAGAATTGCTTGATGATTTTTTCCCGATGCACTTGGAAATGTGTGAATGTTATCTAACAGTTTGCACTGATATTAAAAATGCATAACTTACAGATTGTGCTACTCTAGATTCGCTAATGCACTTCATTTCAATGCTGGCTTAACTTTTTTATTTAAATTGATGGATGAACGAACTTGATGATTTTTCTTGATTTTATTTCTTATTAAACATTTGTGAATAATCTTGCAATTTTTACATGTTTGATAATTTGAAAGAAAATATGTTATCGTTTGTGATAATCATAATCGATATGATATTGATATTACTCTTTTTTTATAAAAACTGATAATATGTGAGATTTTTTATATTTTACAAATAAAAAACCTCCGCAAGCTCAAAATAAATACAAAATCTTTTTAAACCCTGGAGCTCGTTATTGTCATCCTTTGATACTTTAAATTTGATACTTTAAATTCACACGGCATATTGATTGAAAAACTAGAGCAAAGTAAATAGGAAGCAATTAAATGCCTAACGATTCATAAATAAATATACATTCTGCTAATTGGTTGCACGGGAAGAATGGTGCGATGATGGCTAGAGCTTTCTGCTTAGCATCGTTGTGTTGGTTGTTCATGAGCGTGAAAACTTCACCACCAGGATGCTTTCCCATTTGCAACTTCTTCGTCAACAGTTTTGCTAGAATGATGATTGCTCATCACGCGCGAAAACAATGGTCTTGCTGGAGTTGTATGTATCATCGTGTTTAGCGCGTGCTTCAAACGAATTTAACTTTCTACCATGATAAAATTTCAAATTGTTTGCATCGTTTGTTTGCTGACAAAAATTGTTGCTGATCATAGTGGTTCATTGCTAAGAAAATTTTATAAATTATAAGTTAGTTTATTATTCTATAGCTTACTTCAAGTTAAGATAGTGGCTGTTGCTATCTTATCTATTCTAGCGGAAATGCGAAATATATTTTTATTCTAATGAACAACCGGGCGTCTCCATTGTATTGAACTAAAAATGGGTGCAACTTAAAGTGTTCGTCGATTATTTGAGTGATAGTTTTATTTCTTTACGTTTCCTGGATAAAATTACAGGTACAGATATACAATAGTACATATACAATAGTAAAATGACTAAAATAAATTGTAAAGTAAACATAAAGGCACAAATAGTAATCACACAAGTAGAATTTAACACACCATACCAATGTATTATCATATCAATTTATCACCACATTCTATTTATCATAGTCCTCAGCTTTACCGTAGGACAACACACAGATCACGGTAAACGCTACGAAATTAAACACAACTTTGAGCAAAACATGAAATGTGCATACACGTTTCAGTTGTCTCTAGACATTGCAATATCCACGCTTCATAACATCACAAACGACCAGGTGCAAACATCATTATTTCGCAGTACACAACTCCCTGGTATCATAGACTCCATCATACCAGCACCACGACAATTCCATGACCTAAGCATGAGTGCACGTTCGCAACACAATGACATCTCTTCGGCGTCGTTTTTCATTACCATGCTCCAAGTGATTTCAGGATCACCATATGTTTGTTCAAATAAAAAGCAACCGTAAAAAATGTTCGCTAAAACACGCTTCGTGGCGGGTGGAAAACGTCAAGAAAAAGTGATCCCATCCTTTTATGGTGGTGGAACGAAACTGGTAAATGAAATATGAATGATAAGAACGGCTTGGCCGACCCCGTAGATAGCGACTCTCACAGAGACGTCGGTTTCAATCGGTTTCTGAACGAAACGTTTACGAGAGCACGAATGCGAAACCATTTCTCCTCGCTATTAGCTGAAAATGTGAGTATCTGTTGAGATGCCTGTGAGAATATTGCATGTATCTCTTGTTACAGACACACCAACACTGTCTATTTTTTTAAATTTATTTTGTTCAAATGTGATTATGTGTGATGTTTTAAGTGTGCTTTATTGAGCTATTTAAATTTCAATTGTCGTTACTTATTTCAGTTAAGCCCTGATGTTGTCTGATGTTTATGTTATTTAACAATTTATATTATTTATAAATTTAATTTTTCAAAGTTACACAAAAAAATAAAAGCACATTGAAAGTACATTAATTCCAAAAAGATTTTTTTTAATTACTAATATTTAGTCCATATAGTCTGTTTATATAAGTATATAGTTAATCGTTAAAGGACCAACAATTTATATTGATTTTTTTGTTTGAAAATGAAACCATTTTCAAAACGCAACAAATTTCCAAAAACAACATATTATTTATTACGTTGTCAAGCCTTAGTAAGAATCGTTGATATAAATTATTTATGCACTCTCATTGCTGCCCACAACGGTTTGGCAAAGAGCCCAAATATTTTTCAATTATACGTTCGTCCTTAGTATGCCCACTTTACCAACCAACCTCCAGCACAGAGAATAGGTTTTTAAGAAAGTACACTTTTTAACATACGGCACCATCTGTCAACATCCAGCTAGACCAAAAACCAGCTTGGTTTCCTCAAACAAACCCCTCCAACAGCGAAGATTTCCACCCTCCAAACCGGACTCAGATGTTTGGTATTCGGTACCGCCGTTGCCATATTTTGAGATGCATGGAACGGTAACATCTTGGGTATTTAATATCTCCTCTCCCTGGTAAAGGCATCGCCCAACCGCAAGATGTGAAGCAGGCATGCATATAATTCATGCACCTCTCACCGTTATGCATATTGCGTTGTTGCAGCGAAATAGGTATACCTTGGATCATAACTCATGTTGCTCAAAAGCAGCCCATGCTTGCAATTAGTCTCAGGTAGGTAAAGGGGAAGGAAAATAAGATTTAATTAAATCAGCCGGTAAACTCTTGCGGTTCGGCTGGCAATAAGGGTGGGGTAGAAGTTTTTAATAACTCGTAGGAAGCAAAAAATCGTAGAGTATACAATATTGTATGTCAACATTTCAGAGGAAATTTATTTCAATTCATTTAAATATAGCTAAAAATAACACAATTCGCAACCTGCTACCAATCGCAACAAGTTGCTGTGTGTGTCGTACTCCATAAAACCAACGATCATGGCTAGTCATCGCACATGGATTTGAACCGCATCCTCAAATCACAATGGTTCGCCGATATTTCGGTTCACATTCAACTTCACCTGATGGATTTCATTATTACGAGAGTGACAGTCGGCTTACCAAGCACAGCAGAACCTGCCTTTCTCACATCGACATAGCAGGCGGTGGGCTGTGCGGGATGGAATGATTAATGGTTCGCTCACACGGTTCCCTGAATTGACGTGTCACATATGCTAAGCAACAGCTATTTTCCCTCGTCCATCATCAACCATCTCCAGCGTGCCCGCCACTTCCCGCCGGCTCGGATATGATCAGATTTATTCGCTCCCGCCGGCGCTGCTTGTAACATGATTGGATTGAATGTTCTCTGCCCTCGTTCCATCATTATCATGTTAATCATCGTAGCACTTTTGCATTCGTACGCCAACAACCGCGCGCGCAGCAAAATAATGAGTGCGCGTCAAAATCACAATCAATCAAAACGATGGAATTTCCCGCACCAGCCACTCGGCATGAGCGATGAAAATGGCACCGGCGTAGGCAATCGGAAGAATGAAAAGGCGTTCTGTTCAATTTGTTCGCTCCACTCGGCGTTAAGTTAGCCTGGCAGCGCATGAATCACATTCGGAATGAAAAAAGAGGCCTCTTAATGAAATTATGGTACCTGTACCGTTTCGTGCACACTCACTCTCCGAGAGCCGAGGATGGGTGCGAGGTTGATTAAGATACATCGTCAATTTCCTTCCACTTCCAATGCGCCTCCGGTTGGTGCAAGAATTATCCCTAACCGGAGCTTTTCCTAATTCCATTTTGCGAACATTAAATTTTCATTATAAAGCCATTTTTTCGTACCTGATAATTATTGGCATTTCAATCGCTGCCGGCCACTGCCGAACTCCGAACCGAGCTTAAAGCTGGAGAAACTGACGGATAAAAACGCTCCTTGCTGGTTCACACAATTATCCGATCTCACTCCGCCAACGCATTAGTGGCGCTCGGCGCTGCCCCCGTCGGTAGAGATTGGAAGGTACAAGGGCAAATTAAATAATGATGAGAACCGTGCCGCCACCGAGTCCGCCGAGACACATCGTTGATCAAGGCGGGAGCTATGCGTGCCCCGGATTTGTTGCCGGGGACACACAAATGCATTGGTCCGCTCGAGAGTATTCATTACGAGACGTGCCACCCGAACGCGGTGGCCGAACGGCGGGTAATTATATAATTGGATAATGTCTAATAGATCCATTATGATAAAGAATGCCAGCGACCGGACCGGTGGACCAGCTGAAATGTGATGAAGCGCGCATTTGTGCATTTGATTTAATTACGCAAAAATATTTTGCCTTTCTCGTGACAGTGGAGCGAAACGTCACAAATTGATTTAACTGACACTGTTGCCGGATGTTTCGAAAAGGATTTGAGCAGCGTATGAAACGGGAATAAAAAAAAGACTTCAAACTTTGCAAAACGCTTCCACTGTCTTATTTTTATTTTCCTAAAACGATTGTTAAACTAAAAATTTGCATTGTTTTAACGTCTGGTTCGGAAGGTTAAATGTTACATTAGATTTGGTCCATTTGGCTGATATTCGGGAAAACTATTCCACAAAAGTAGAATAATGCATTTATTATGCAGCCAAAAGGGTTTACCTTTGGCAGTAAAACCCTAAATGAAGGTGATCATTCAACGTCAATGTCATGATTTGTGTGAGAAGCGAAGCCTCAATCGATCGAGCTCGAAAGCAACGCTAACCCAATCACGTTCATTACTATTCCCAAGGTTACACTACTGTGGTGTTTAACTTGCCGATTTCCACTCGCCGATCACAAACATCCTTACAGCACACGTTCGAGCATCGCCAGAGGAATCTTCCAAGGAACGGTTACCATCCGAACCCATCGGAATCTCACAACGGTAGCAAAAAAACACACACAGTAAAACAAGCACCAGCCCGCCCACCGTCGACATCAGGTTTTATCAGGTTAAACATTTCCCACGCGAATCACTTGACGTCGGGCGTTTCCAAGAACTAGCGTCGCACCGGTGAATCGAAGCACATGTGGGCTGCGAGGTGAAAGGGAATGTAAATATCATAAGCTGTATATAATCATTTTTGATGGTATCATTTATACTGTTTATCGATTCCGACGGGTGTTGATCATTGCGGTCGGAGAAAAGAGAGTACGAGAGCAGAAAGGAGAGGCGAGGCGTGGAAAGACGACGGGGAAGCGGGGAGCCTGGGGAAGGGCGAGCGCACAAAAGCAAAACGTGGGTAATCGAGTAAAGTGATCCATTCCCGCGGGCCGGGTCGGGATTCGATGCGGAGGAACGCGCGGGTGGATTGCTGGGAATAGATTTAGGGGAAAGTGATAGACATCATCCAACGCGCCTCTCTGACAGCTGGGCGGCACCGTTTTGCGGCACTTCGCTTCGGTCGGGAAGGGGTTTCGGAATATTGAAATAAAATTGGATTCGTTACGATATCGATTCAGTACGGAGTTTTTCGCGAACGGTATGAAGGAAATTGAGTTAAAGCGGTACGCCCGGTGAATGCGGATTGTTGCAGGCTTCTTGAAATAATAGATGCTGAAAGAGAATCTGAGGTGTTTTTCCACCTTTATTGTTATTTTTTTTGTACTAATGAAGGTTTGTTTGACTACTGGCTGACGAATCACCTATTAAATGTTTTGCGAACAAATGTGTCTTATTGTTCATGTACTTCACTTTTCATTCGAAAAACAAAAGTTGATATTTTAACTAATTCGTACATTTAACTGGTTTCCATTTTTATTTTTTCACTCCATTCTCATTCAAAAAAATCATTCTCAACGGAGAGGTAAAACATATTCACATCAAACAACCATAAATTGTTCCTGCAAGTAAATCACAATCATACAGCGGAAACCCAGATCGTGATGGCCTAGTGAACTTAATAACGTCCAGAAGGGACGCTACGGTAGGTCCGCCAGACTGGACAGCGCGTTCATTACGGAATAATTTCCCATCTGAGAGGTAAACATCATTAGTCACCATCAACGGTACAGACATAATTATTATCATTAGACGTGAACACAGTCCGAGTAAACATGTCTGCATATGCATAATTCAACAAACATACAGTGGCGTGATTAGAACTTCTAGGTGACCGTTAGTCTTTTGTAATAGTAATAATGTTTCGCACTTCCTTCAGTTCCTCTGTGCTGTAGTAAAATAAAAATTATTTTACCTATTTCCTTCTTAACAATTCATCCTCAAGTTACGATTAGTTGAATTTAAAGGATGTTTGACTCAGTTTTGTGTGCCCTTAAAATTACACTTACTATGTAACCGTCACTATTCGTGGTCCGTTCAAATAAGGAAATTTCGGCGTATAAAAAGACAACACTGTTTCGGAACCTACATCGAACAGCAGCACGGTGTATTCAACCAAACCACCATGTGAATAAACAGCATCGTCAACATCGTTCGACGGTGGCATCCTCACCATGCCGGTAGCCAACGAACCCAACGCTAAACGTTTGCGGGTTAAGCTAACAGAGAGTGGTCGGAAACATTTGCATACAGCATCGAAAACGTCTTCGTTTATCAGCGAGAAGAAGCTGATAATCCACCAGGAGTTTGTTGCCATTTGCTTTCCCGTCTTGGGAAACGATACGAAGGTAAACAGTTTGGAAGGTAAACAGCATGGTGAACGGCTTTTTAGAAAACAGACGATTGGCTTCTGTTTTTGGTGGGAAAATTGATGCAATGTCCCGTTAGGAGGTGCTCCATTGCATGAAAGATATAAAAAACCCTCAAGCGTATCAACGCTTTAAAATGACCCAGTATTGGCAGTTAAACATCTGCTTACATCGTATGATAATTTGATGGCACAATCAAATAGATCACTGGAAGATCAAATAATGGTATGAATATTAATTTTTTGACCATTGCAAAAATTCAATAAAAATCAAAATCTCTTTAAAATATGTCCAGACCTGCAAAACACGATATTGTTCCATGCTCGGTAAATAAAACCAACAGAATGTTTTTTTTAATTTTCGGCCATAATAGGATCATAACCATAATTACACATAATCATACGGGACTCAATTCGACAGTAAAAACAAATGTTGAAAACTTGTAGAAATGGTTGAAATCTCAACAATCGCAATGTACAGTAAATAAAGGTAAATAACTAAAGCCCAAACCGAGGTTGCCAACCTCGTAACTTATTGCTGAAACAATTGGTGTCCCATTTGCTTCATTCCCTAGCTTAATTACATCCGCTGGCTAAAAGCACCGGAGAGGCACCAGAAGCTATGCTAGAATTATTTCTACCTTCATCACCGGTAGGTCCGTAACATGAATTATGCTGCTGAAGACCGCTCGGATAACGAAAAATGCTGCAGTCGAGAAGAGCATCATACTTGGTACGACAAAATCGACACGTTTTGCTGCGCGGGCGTTCCAAACGCCCACGCCGCCTTCACACAAAACCACCTCTCAAAAATTGAGCCACCGGTCGTAGCTCAACCTCCGCAGGAACGAAGAGAAGAACCTAGCGAAGATTAACCTTTTCAGATTCCATAAAGATGCGTACGTGAGTGAGTTTTGCAAAAGGTAGAAGGACCACGCCGTTCCGTAAGTCGATAAAGCGGTGGAGTTGATTATCTGCCTTATCGCGATTGCATAAATCAGTGTAAAAACGTTTATAATTCATGCTGGGGTTTCGTACCTTTCGCTACCGTAGCCGGTTTGCGATAGGTTCGGGTACCGGATGATCCAGCGCAGTTGAGTGATTTTGGCTAATTGAGCGGAACTTTATATCACGCAAGCCAGTGTTGGTGTTTCGTTTCGGCTTGGATTTTTGTGGATACTGTAGGAAAGATTCGCTTTCATGTTATGTTCAGCATACACGATTCCACGCTGATTTCTTTAGAAAATGGTTTTTTTTCTGAAAATAGCACTTTTGTAAAATGCACTGGGAAATGATTTTAAGCTCTCTACAAATTTTATTCAATTGAAAGTTGTTTAAATCCCCGGCAAGAGATGGCTGTTTGTTACTGGTATTCTTTTTTAATTTCATTTCTGATTCAATAATGTAATCAAAGTAAAAGTACAGTTCTTACTATTCAAACAAATGGCACATAAGTCACCACAACAGATAAAAAAATGAATCTCAAAATAACCATATCACTTTTAAGCGGTTCATAATTTTTTGATCGTTTTTCGTACTTTCTGCTCACTTTATCAGAAACTTTCTCAGCCTGACGCGTTTCTACTTTTTCTCATCCGAAATCATGAAACCACTGACGAAGAATAAAACAGCTTAAGAAAACCAGCATTAAAAAGAATAAAAAGGTTTTAAAGTTCATAACAGCCACCATATGGGTAGGCAAGAAAATAAAATCTTTCTAAGCTAACTTTTCATTGTGTTCCCGATAAACATATTTTATTTCATAGGAAAATGTAAACGGCATGAAATTTATGCTATGCCACATGATAAAACTGACAAAGAGAGAATAAAAGTTGTAAGACTGAAACGCACAATGAAGCCCTGTCGAGGTGCACGTAGAATTTTCCCCCGAAAAGCCACGTGACCAGGGAAACTTTTGGCTGCACGACAGGTATGCTGGATAATTGATCGGATCATTTGTCGCCTTAATCTTCGATAAGTGATTGAATAAATCGTTCATTCATTCAGAAGGGATTTGGCTCGGCTAGAACGCAAACGTTGAATGAGATTTATTGGCCTCCGAGTGTCGAACCTAATTGAACTTATCGCTCGTCCGCTTTGGCCGAGCATATCCTCGGGTGAAGTAAGCGGATCATTTCGCCCCACTAAACACCAGCACATCTGGAGCACATTAGATGACTGATGGTGTCTTGGTTGTCGGGAATAATCGGCAGAACAAGTGTAGCGGTTGACCGGTGGAAATAAAAAATAACTACTGGTAGCAGTGATAGAACAAAACACTTTTTTTACCTAAAATATTTTAATTATCACAGCATTTCAATGAATAAAAAGTTGTACTCTTGAATACTGTTTTGCTTCCTGAACCAAATGTTTAAAACGTTAGTCATAAAATAAAACATTTTTATAATTATTTACGTAGTTCACATTCAAAATTTTTTATTGAAAATATGCGCTAATTTTGTCGCATGCCAAATTCAAGGAATTGTGCTACTGTCTCTCTAACTTATTACCTCTGAGACAAAGACTGCCGCCTTTGGTGTGTGAAAACTTACCACTTTTCTACGGACAGCATTAAATTATCAAACTATAACCGTTAGGTTAAAGATTGAGAAGTTTCGG
>JXXB01037778.1:0-22923 GCA_000956275.1 Anopheles koliensis | reverse complement strand
TCAACATGATGCTTATTGAAAGTGTAATAAGAAAAGTCTGGAAAATCATTTGTTGAGAAATCAACAAACATTATTGAGACAACTCAAAACACCTTTATCCCAACAAGGCCCAAGCTAAAGGTTAATCTAAATCTCGTTTGTGTATTTACTTTAGGACAATAAACACAATGCTGATTTTATGGAGTAACAAATCAATCGTTTATGAAGCCAAGTTTGCTCCATCCGAGCTATCTCTGGTATGGTGAGATTCAAACGGTCCTAGTGTTACTGCTGAATATTTACCACGAATTGCACCGGTAAGCTACAATCACAGGCACATCGACTCATCGAACGAATTAAAGTGTTCTACGGCTCGTCTTCTTGTCATCGACATTCGTGAAGTGTATGAGAAAACTGGTGATACATGCTTTAACCATCAAGAGGCATACAACGCAATGGCATGTAAGCCCCGGAGGCTTGGCAGAAATCTGAAATTATAATACCGATAGCTAGTAAAGAACGTAAATCTTCCTTCACGTATCGTCCTGTGTTCCCTCTCGCACACATAACGGCACCGAAACGCTCCATTTGACAAACAGCAGACACGAAACGAACATTGCTATAAAGACGAATCAATGTTTTCTTTTTAAATTTCGATGGATGTTTGCTTATTTGGTGCCCCAGAACAAGGAGATAGCGTACACGATAGCGATGTGATAATCGCCAATCACTTGAATACCCGAGCGTTCGAGACGACGTGACGATTAGCGTGACCGTTGTTGGACAACACAGGGACAAAATCGGAATTTTAAACACTTCTGCACTTCAGCGCGGGTCCGATAATCGCCGTACAAAGCAAACACTCGGGAAACGAAATCAAAACAGAAGCGTCTTCTGCACCCAAAACTCTGGCAAATGGTCCAACAGCCGTAGGTTAGTTCCAGCATGGAGCGTAACTGAAAAATAAAACGTGAGGAGGTACAAATGATGCGCGGATCATGCTGAGGAGAAGTGCAGAAGTGAGTGATGGGCAGCAGCTGTATTAGACGCTCATCACGGGCGGGAGTGTTATTTGTTTGCGTTTTCCGCTCAATTTGAGCTAATCCAAAAGAAGATTTACACTTCATGCATTCGTAATACGTAGCCCATCGCTTTCCTTCGATCGCATCGGGAACGCTTTATCGATTAGGTTGCTGGAAATGAATGGACTCGTAGGACAGTAATGCAAGGCGCACGTCTAACAGAATGACTAAACATTATCAAATCGTTTACAAATGTGCTCTGCGTGGAGTTTATCATCCTGCGGTTTCTGTAAGGCAACATAACCGCCATCGCATACATTACCTAGTTAATGGAATTTCAAATTTTAGAACCCTGGGCCCTGGAAATACATTACAACGGCCAAACAAACGAAGCCCGTTGTAATTTATCGACCTGGGATTGCGTTGTAAAGATTACAAACATTCACGTAACGAGCGTGTTCACATCCAGTAGGCATGGTTTAAATTATCATGTGATTGGTTATTGATGACGATATTTGCCTGTTGAAACTGTCCGGAATCTATCTTTACGACCGTACGGAATTGCGCATCCGAATCAGTGTTTTATCGTAAAAATGAGAAAACCAAAATCGAATACCTAGAGGGGAGTGGAGCTTTCTACTTCCGTTTCGTGCCTGTTCCGGTAGGGTTCTACTTGTGAGCTGTGTTCGCTTGGCTTACAAAATCGAAAGCAGCATGTTGCCGAATGGATCACGTAATAATGTTGTCAGTTAAGCGAAAGATACAACCCTGACATATCTGTGTGCACTGTTTATTTTGAACGGAAAAAGGTGTATAGTGTTTGATTTGCTCGAGTTTTGTTTTTGCGTTTGTTTTTGCTCGAGTCGAACAAATGTTTAAGAGCTATTCAAGCGCTGCAGGTGACATCATGACCCGAAGATGGTGTGTCACTTGCATGTCTGACAGTCAAATTATTCCGAACGCTGTGTTTTGGGGTTTTGCGACGTAAGGTGAGAGATTTGTAAAATAAACCATTCTCCAGACGTAAAATCCAATCGCATTCTTTTGTACGGCGTGTCATCTACACATCTAGGAACGAATACCGCTGAACCGTTGTATTGTTGTGAGAGTGTAATTTTCTTTCACACGGTTGCTCGCGAGTACTGTCTGTGATTGGAAATACGAGGACTTTCCTCAAAACGGAGCTACCAATTTCGGACGATCATCATCGGTAGCTGTCCATCAAACAGTCTGCTCTTCAACAGCTTCCCATCATCTAGCCTTTGTCCAGACTGGATTGTTTTTTGCAGAAAGCCAAAAGGAAAATGTTAGCTTAAAGGTATCGCCATCACAGAATGAGCTTCCGTGTATACTACCACGGCAGTAGCCCGAAACCGATAATGAGATAATTCTTGGATGATTTCAGATAAAAGCGTGGGTAGTGACCAGATGATCTGTTGAAAAGAAATAGGTTTGATGGAATCGACGTCATGGTAAAATTGTTTGCTTATTTGCTTTATTCTATTTAATTGATTCCATGGCAACTTGTAAGGGAATGAACGGGGGAGTTTCCCAAACGTGATTGTGTTGTGTTGTTCTCGTGAAATTAAAGCCCTTACCAACGCGTTCAATGTCCGCAAGAAATAATGCTGGTGGCTTGTGGAAATAGCTCTTTGCTGCACACTTGTTAGTGCACGATTTGGATGATCCTCTTCTGTAATCTTATGTGTCTTAGGGTTCTGATGTTTTTTCATGCTTTAGTAATCAATAACATTTTTTCAGCAACTAGAACGATAAAGTCGCACAGCCACTCCTTTCTACACATTCGTTGACAAATGCATCAAACCTGAATCAACAACCATTTTCCATTAGCTGCTAACGATTGCTATTGAAAAGTGTATCCATGCGTGGTATCTCTTCCCACACATAGCGTGGGAAAGGCAATCGGCACGGGGTTACGCCTCTGTATACTGATTATCAGAGTCTGGGATCGTCGAACATTTACTCGCACGTGCAAATGCGCTCTGCTCGGGGAGATGGAATTGTGTTGTCATGTAACGTGGTCCTTTTCGCACTGTTCTCGTGCATCCTTGTAAGTTTGCACTAGAAAATTTAAACATATACGGTAATGAGTGCTTCTGCAGTTATCTTAAAAGTCTGAGAAATCCGGAAAGAAAAAAGATCTCCCTGAAAAATTATTCGCATGAAGGAAATTTACGTACAAACAATCAGCAAGTGTACTTCCCAATATGGGAATCGTTTGGAAGCTGGGATCAGATAAAAGTTTGGTGCAAGAAAATAAGAGATTAATTTATAGCGTAAATCGGTATTTACAAATTTACTTTGATCTCCTTTCTTATCCACCACACCTTGAAGATGATTCGCACACAAACATTGCCGCAAACGATGCTACACTTAAACGGTAAAGAAATTTTGAAAATTCCCTGGATTTTACTGCTAACAGCCAATACTGCTGGTAATAATGTAAGCCTGCTCGCATAGGAAATGAATAATTCCTAAAATTACGAAAACATCGATTAATACCAAAACCACTGGGCCATTTTTCTATCCTACGCAGAAAGTGCTAGCCAAGCAATTCTAGCTTTGCAAAGCTCATCTTAATGCTTGGGAGTTTTCTTCTGGCATATTTAATTGGCAACCAAATATCTTGAGCCGTTTCTACCTCTTAAAATGGCTGAAATCTTCCACAGAAAGATGGAAGAACAAACAAAGCACGCGCCGGTGCAGCACGCATCCTCGTTTCGGCGAAAACAAATTCTCGAAAATAGGAATGTCAGGAAGTGTTGAACGGAGAGTCACAGCGATGTGACTGCTACAGCGAATAGAAAAACGTATTCTAGACCTTTTCAATAACGTTGCTGTGATTGAAAAGAAAAACAACCTATGCAAAAACTTTTAGTGGTCAGTCGCACTAATGTCTGCAAAGAAGAAACACTAAATGTGTAACCCGCTGCTCCAATACTGCTACGGTCCTACGTTCGAGTTGAATCGAGTGCATACCATGCGATTCATTATTACTTTGTCGTTTGATTGCCGCTATCACATGGGTACGGCGGGTGGGAAAGGTTAAATATTCATCATAATTGCGGGTCGGTCAGTTTTGAATTGCTTTGGCGAGTGTGATAAGCATTTTTTAGCGCTCTGTCCTGCTTCACCTTTTATCGATAAGCTCGCACCAGTCACGCATATGGTGAGAATGTTTCGTTACAACACAGGGTGAACGAAACGAAAATCCACAACAGTACGACAAACAATAGAACACTTAGCGTAGCAGCTACTGATCGGTGCACTGTTCAGCCCTTAGCATAGCTTATTATACTTTTCGCGGTGCTAGTTGCTTGGCTGCAGCTGGGTGGTTAGTGGTGGGAAAGGTTCCTTGGTTTTTCGCATCGTGATTGTGTGCACAGAAAGGATGAGCGACAGCACGGCGAACGGCAGGTATGCCCCATTACATTGTTGTGTAGTTCGAATTACGATATTAGTTTCACACTTCACTTCGTGCTAGCATTATATTGACTGTTATTAATTGTTATTGACTGTAATTTTACTCTTAAGCTATTAAACCGTATTAGAGAAAGATGGGCATTTAATTGGTACATACATTGTAGATAAAGAAAAAATAAGATTTAAAATTAACCTAGAATTGATAGCCCAAAAATCCTTACATAATTCTTGTTCTAAACAGAATTTCATACAGATTTTTACATAAAACAATGTCAACTGTACACCAATTTCAATGACAATCAGGTTTTAAAATCTAACGTGCAGGCGAACGATATTTTTAAATAGTTTTTTGGCTTCAGTGGTTGACATCCTTACGGAAATAATTGGTATGTACGGAGTGCATTATAAACATTGGCTCAAAAATGTTTCACGTGCTGAATTCGTTGTGCTTGTTTTGTTAATTTATGTTTCTACATTGTATGTTTAACCACAATTTGTTTAACAACTGCTTCAAACAGACAGACTTACATTACAAACTTACATACGTAAATTTAGGATTGTACAAATATAATTGGTCGTCATCGTGGCTTTAATTAATAACACTCAGTTGGTAGAAAACGAACGGAAACAAACAACTGGTTTGAAAAGTGACTCAAACTCATTCTTACGTTTGGCTCTCGTTCATATTAAAGTTAATTGTGATTGAACAGACGAAAAACTAATTCACGCACAGTGTCATAGCAACGTAATTTCATGCTCGTTGACCGATGGACATTTATGAAAGATCATAAAACACGTGGAAATAAACCCTACTCAGAACGACCAACATCTCTTATCTACGCTCCAATCGGTTTGCCCGGAAGTCAAACGCCCATTGGCACCCTTGATGCCACATTAATCATTTTCCCATCTCACGCTGTGCAACACTAGGAGCTCCCTGCAGCGTTTTCCTACCAGCACTAGTTCCACCGGCTCCGAAACCACAACGAACATATGACCAATGGGAAGCCAATAATTATAGGCTTCTGAACACCACCCCAAAAAATCGCACCGCCAAATTCATTTACTTTTAAGAACGATGCTCACTGGCAGTTCCGCACCGCGTTCGCACATGTATTTATTTCTTCAGCTTCGAAATCCATTTTTCTTCCATCTGGTCATCAAACATGAGCGCAGCTTGGGGAGAAAGAGTTGTTTAAAAAAGGCAACAGGCGGCACCTTTGGAAGTTAACTCTTTTTTAACAAGCTGTTCCCCAGCGTCAATGTAGCTGTTCATCAAAGTAGTCATCAATTTTCCACGGATGCTCAGCGGTACGCTGGTGGTGAAAAGAATAATCGAGAAATTGGCTTGTTGCTTGTATTTGCGAGTGTTTACAATTACCAACCGATTTAGTATACTTGTTCTTTTTTTTTGCTCTACCTACTGAACGTTTTTTGCTGCCCGAGCCAGCCTAAGTGCGTACCACGAGATAATAAAGAACGAGCGAACTTTGTACGTGGGATTTCCCGGGTGCACCATCAAGAGCACCTTTAATGTGCCTGTTTGGTGAGGTGTTATGAATTGTTACACCGTTCCTCATTTGGAGTTTTATCTTCCATATAAGCAAATGTACCATTAAACAGAATGATCTAATGCTGTGTGTATGTTTGTGCTTTTTTCTTTGCGCGCACCTTTCGTCCAAACTTTGAAGAGATTATAGTAGACTGGTTTGTTTTCGATTGGAGGCCACTCGAGCAAATCGAAAGTTACTAAAAATAAGTGAATAAATGCACACTAACATTTCCAGATATTATTTATTTGGTAACCGCCGAATGTTCATCCAGCCTATGCATAATAACTTACCAGAAGCTGTAAGGTTTAGTTTCTCAACCGGCGGAATGTAAAAACCGCAAGGCCGAGACGTTGTTTTCGTGTCAATTCCAAACAAACTTCCGCACTTTCAAGCGCGTTACACTCGAATGGAAAAGGTAAATTTGTCACACGCAGTGAATGATTTTTTGCAGTATTTAAAAAACTGGACGCACAGGCACACACACACACACACACATACACGAAAACAAAAAGCTAGAAACGGGCTGAACTAAATGGCATAGGGCTAGGCGCACAGTCGCGACCTCACACGGCACACCGGCCGGGTGTGAGTGTAATTTATGCTTTTGTGACCACCATTTCGCACACACGAAACCAAACGCCTCCTTCCATCACCAACCAGCGCGCTCTCACTCTGGAACGGTTTCGGAATATTTTGCCACCAGAAACGCGCCGACCCGGATTAGCATAATGCTTCGCACACACTTACGGAACGCACTGAGCTCTTGCCACAGATACACGCACTCGCAGCCCCACACACCAAGAAACTTTGAGCTGGCCAATCATCCGGTGCACGATTACAGGGGAGGGAAGCTTCGGGAACAACGAGAAACAGCAGAAATGCCCTTAATCAACCTGGTTTGTCACACAACCATTACTTCGACCGGCTGCTTTACCCCTTTTTGCTGCACGGAGATGGCAGCACCGTTTAGCCGCTCGAGCGGAGCATCTTCGCGGTGCCACACGCTGTAGTGAGGCAATGTTTCGTACGCGTTGCAGAACGCGATACAGATGGAATACGCGACACCGAAAAACACGTTATCTTTGCGTGGTTAAGAACCAAATCTGCGTCAAGACCGAAAAGCTTCTGTCACAGGCTTTTTGCAGCACCAACCTCTCCTCGGGTTACTGTGATACGTTAAGATGATTCTAATCCAAGCACTCTCCGATCGGGACGCCAAAAATTAGCACAGCACTAGCACACAACCATCACAAATGTCTCAGCATAAGACAAGCGCTTATCGGCGTTTCGGAAGGGATTAATTTGGAAGAATTCATGCCGCCCGCCTCGCACAATGTATTTCCCTTTCTCGTGAGGTCGCGTATCCTTATGGTGTTATCTATCCTCCTTTTTCTCTACGCTCTCTGGTTCAGATTTATTTCTTTCCTCTGCATCCGCTAGGGATGATGAAATTTGAATTTTGATTTATTTCCCACCGGGGAAAAAACGGGGCACAAGTTTCACATCACAACGGCGCGCAGATGGCAAATTTGTTCCGACGTACACTGACGACTGCACCAACAGACGGGTCGATCCAGACACGCACCGGTGCGTTGGAGCCGTCGTTTGAATGTTTACTAATCGGACGGTTCCAGCGTCTAACGGCTGCACGCGCGTGCTGTGTGGATGGTGTGGAACTTGAGCGAAAAACGCGCCAAGCTCCAGGCACAATGAGACGCTTGGCGTGCCCGTCTGGGCAAAACTTTTGCGAATTTTACAAAATGGAATTAATTATTCGAAAAATTGTTACGAGGGGTAGTGATTAATTTTAGAGTCACTGAAACTCTTGGATGAAATTAAAAGATATTTATGAAATAAAAATTCCAATGGAAAAAAGTGTGAAATAAGAAGGAAAAGTTCGCTTGTAAAATGATTAAAGTTAAAAATATCTAATAATTCATTCGTAAATAATTTTACAAACAAATTGATCATCATAATAAAATTGCTGATTTTGATGCAAATCCTTCACATTGTTTAAAAAAATGAAAAAATAAAAAAATAAAATTTCTTATCTGAAAGTAAAAAATAAGTAGTTAGTACACATCATTCTATAAGGAGATGAAGGCGTCTGATGAGACAATTTCACTGAATTCTATTATTACTTTATAAAGAAATCATGACTTATCGCTTTGCTCTCACTGTGTCTACACTTCGTGAACGTGTCGAGATCGGATCGGCCACGCGTTCGGAAAGATTTCGCTGGCGAATGGCGTTCGGTATGTACGAAGCTCCACGAACTGCACGCGACGACCCGACGACGGCTCGGTCTGCCGCACGTTTGGCGGGCTTCCGTCAGCCGGATTTGAAGATTTTTATGGCGCGGAAGTGAAGATGAAAAAATGCAACATTTTAAGCCGACCCCAGCAAACCGCGTGTTAGCAGATTGAAGCGAGAGTAGAAAGCAGTGATCGAAGCAGTATTTAGTTGGGCTAGCATATTTTTGCATGTTTATCCCGGCCGGAGACAACCAGAGGAGTAACATACAGCAGAGGAGAGAAACAAATCATACATACGGAGGTTTAAAGGATTTTATAGTGCGTGGAGAAAGCATTTGTTTTGTGCTTTTAGAGAAGGCTGTAGTGATACTGATTTATGTGATTAGGACTTTATTTGAATCAAACAACATGAAAGATTTAAGTTTTTTTTTTAACCTGTTATGACGCTACTCATGGTAACATTCATGGTAACACGCTTGATTACTGTATGTGTGGTAGGTCGAACGTACGGCGAGTACACAGAACAAACACTCGCGTAACAACAACGTAGTAATCCGATTTGAGTTTTGCTTACGCTCGAATGAACTTCAAATCTTTCTTTCCCGTTCGCCCCGCAGTCCCGTTCGTCCCACATCACCATCACATATACCGAATCAATGATTTTTTTAACAAGGATTTTATCAACATTTTCAAAACACAATTTTTTGCCCAAACCAGTAGCCAAACATCAGTAGAAATTTGCTTACCACTCGCAATGAGAAAACTTAAAAGCGGCTTACTTCTCATCTTCGAAATTTCCCACGACCCGTAGCTGTGAGGTATGGCTTCCGGAGACTCTTCCACAATCTCATCATTAATTTTACCTTCTGCAACAAATAATATATGCTTTAAATACGTTGAAAATCGGTCTAGTATTAAATAGCTCCACAGTTATCTGGCTGGCATTGATTGCTTCCGTAATGCTTTCTGCCACGATAAATGTCAGCACCCAAATTATAGTTGACAGGTCGGAAATCGCTGTTTCGTGTTTGAATTTTGAATTGCACTATTGTGGGTGTTCAAATGAAGCAAGCATAGGAAGCAATCGAAGCATGAATTCGTAAACATCGGGTGTACTCGATTTTACACCCGTTTGAAGCAACTGTATCGATAAGCTTTGATAACACGGCAATCCGCAGGAGTGCCATTATTATGATGTGCAATTACTAGCAAAATGAAATCTGAAATTATGAAGTGAAATGCGTTGGTACAGTGGGAGAAAGGGAAAGAACTTATATTTTAAGGTACGTGCCAAGGTCAAACAAGTATGATTCATGACAAGTTTATGTAGTAAGTAGACAGCTGGAATCGAACAATTGAAGCTTCCGTGACGTGCGACCCAATATCTTGCATAAAAATCAATAAAAATCTTAACAGTAAACAAGCAAAAAAGAACATCAATTTGATTCTTAATCACGCGAAGCAATTATGGGACAAAATAGGTCGTTTTCAATCACATTTGGATCAATTTCGCACTTTCAGCATTTCCGCAATTTGTGCTTTGTTTACTACGTTGATCAACTCCCACTGCACTGTAATTGTCATCTAAATAATTGAAGGTTTCGGTTTTGCGGTTACACCAGTACCATTAACCAAAGTCAGTGATCGATTGCAATGTTTCCCAAGGCGCAGAAACGGAAAAAATCTCAATCGGGACGAAAAAGGAAAATTTGCAAAATCAATTTTCAAACCGGAAACCCATCGTTGCGCATGGTAAGATGTCTCGGACAGGTAAGCCCATCAGCACCAAAGCCGATGTTATAACAGCTTCAGCAGAGTTCAGGTTCAATTACGGAACGGAACGGTTTCACGGGACGGAATTTGCCGAGCGAAAAAAGCTTTATTTTATAAGCGATAGTTTGGACCGCTCCAAAGCACAATGGAAGCGAGGGAAGACTGGGGAATACAAATTCCGGGAAAGTTATTGAGCGATGTTGAAATTCTGATGTAGCGTGAATTTCTGCATCGGAAACAAGAGTTTAAATATTTTGTTCACAAAAACAAATTCGTTGTTACATGCCAACCATTAATAACCCCTTAAATAAAAAGCTACATTTTATCCACATTATAAATGGTGAACATTCACAGATGAGCTGATACTATCAGTGTTTCGGAATGCTAAGACTGAAGGAAAAACTATCGATTTTTTTATTGTAACAAACGCTATTCTCAGTGTGCGTACTTAGTATTCAAGCCTGAAACACTAAAATACACATCAACTCGTCTTTATAAAACGATCCACACAGTTGCACTGTCACACTGCCCACTCTTTTCCTTTTTAGTTTTTGTTCTAAATAAAAAGGCACACCTTTTACATTGACCCATCTTAAGCTGCTCCCTGCGACTTGTAATCTTCTGCTCTACGCTTATTCTGGAACATCATCCAGGAGCCCTAAGCCTATCGTAAATAAAATAATACTATGTATAATGAAGCATCTGACACAATGCAAAGACGTCGTGGTGTCTGATTACGAAGCGTACCAGTGCAGTCAATTCATACGGATGCAAAAAGTTAATACTTATATCTGTGAGAGGAGTTTTAAGCGGTACGGAATGTTTTTACTGGTTGAGAATATTATGGAGGGTGGAGAAAGTTTATTCTACACAGCTGAAGCTGGCATTTCTACGGGGCCATTGGCTACGCTGGTTAAAGGTCAAGTGAACACGTTTGGACAGGAATTGCACTGTACATCCGACGTAAAACGTTATCCGGAAATCGTGTGTCACAGCGCGCTTGCTATGTAATAAAAGATGCATTTTTCACTTCCACATTCTAGTCACCCAGGATTGCGACACGAAATGACAACGGCATAAGCATGGGGGAAAATATAATCATACACACACAGGAAGAGAATGTACCTTGGTGTGAATTAAAAAAAAAAGTTGCTCAACAATCTCACCAACACACAATTAGATAAGAATGATAGAATTAATCCACGTAAGGTGGGTTAGAGTAGAGAGCGCGAGGACGTTAACATGAAAAAACAATTTCACAATCAAAATATCCAACCAACTGGCCGGCAGAACTAGCTTGAATTTTCCGCGATGACGCTAACGGGCCGGATTCGGTTGTCTTGCTCCCTAGCATCCGTTGCCTGACCAGATAACATTCTCATTCTCTCACACGAGAATTCAGGTTTAATGTTGTTCAGTTTCTTTCCCCCTTTTTGTTGTTTGGCGCATCCTATTCGTACTGTCCAGGACGGAACAATAAAACAGTGCACACGTGGCAGCAGGGTACGTGGATTCTACGGACAACGGAACGGTGGCCGCTAGGGTAGTAGAAATGTAATAATACGAACGATGATCCTGGCAGCTAAATCCTTCTCGATCGCTGACTTCTGACTGTTCTGGAACAACTTGACGGGATAATTTCATCCGCTAGTGGGGTTTCGCTCGAGGATCCGGTTAAAAGTTCCCAGAAGTTTCGCTCCACTCAGGAAAACCACAAATGGTTGGTTGCTGATGCGTTGTGGCTTTCCCTGAGTGTGCTTCTAATGCATTTATAAAGGCGATAAATTAATGGGCCAACTAATGGTGGTTCCGAACGAAGCTTTTGTGGTGCTCATTTACCCAGCGAGTTTGATAGACTTCATCGACTAATAGCTTATTATCTACTATTTGTTGAAAACTAATAACAAAATAAACAAAATTCAACAATGTGCAATAGAGAAATGCAAACTAAAAATGCAAAATGAACGAGCTGCTCGTGTGGTCGCAAGATACTAAGAATAGAACGTCAGCACAGAAGTCTGATTGCCCCGGACGAACAGGAATGGAGGCAGGTCCCGACTCAACGCTTCGAGCCACGCCATGTAGAGCGGTGCCGAAACGACTCCCTTCCGGGGCATTGGGAGCGTCATAACGACAAGATCGGACTTGCTGGAGTGTTTTAGCAGATTTTCCCGCAAATTCAGATGCCGATTCGTCTTGTCCTGTACGGCCAACAGTTCCGCTTTTGATATGTACGACGTTCCGGCTGGAAGAGAAAGAAAATATGTTTAGTTCAAATTTGCGTATTGTTTGTGATGCAAGCAGTTTTTTGTTGTTGTTGCTACAGAGCAGCTGGACCTACCTGTGCTGGCATCCGAGAGGTCGTCCTTTGCGGTGAACTCCTTAATTAGTCCCTTGAAGAAATCCACCATCTCCTGGTTTGGTTTCTTTGTAATGTCAGGTAGTAGCTGCAGGTCGGAGTAGTCAATGCGGAACTTCGCCAGCAGGCTGGCCATGTTACGCTGCTCAAACTCAAGCTCCGTCTTGCGGTTAGCCAACGCAAACACGCGCAACTTGCACGAGCTCCAGTTGCGCCGGGTGCTGATGATGTAGGGAAGCAGCAACGTAAGGCCACCGTCATCGTACAGCCAGTATACGTCGATGATGCCTGTTTTCTTCTTCGAGGTGAACTGTGTCAGCTCGTCCAGCACCTCCTTTGGCAGTTCGGCACCACCCGGTCCACGGTACAGAAGCGACGGATCGCCACGTTTCAGCGAACGCTGGCCCGTTTCCTGGAACGTGTGATACGAATAGAGAGGCAATTAAGAATGGAATTCAATATTTTGAATACGCGGAACAGCAACAGTTTATCGTGCAAAAGACGTACCGTTATGAGTTTCGCGTTAATGTCTATCGGATCTGGTGCGACTGAAATGGTTTTGCTCAAGTCGCTGGTACTGCTCGCTGGTGAAATAAAGTTAAAGGAAACACGTTAGATATCTTAATAACTGCATACAACGGTGACGCCAAATATTTAAACGATCAATGATACTGAAACCCGTCGTGTATATAGCATCATTTCGTTGGTTCTTTTAAAACTATTCAATAATCCGCATTGCAAAAAGGTCTGAACAGTAGTCTAAAAGGTCTTTACAGTAAATAAAGAAGAGTATCGATAATTCATGCTAAAAATAAAATATCATGGTAATACAATAAAAGTGCTTTTCAAATAATATTTTCCATGCCGTGTTTCTTAGATGATTCCAATCACTACGCTATCATCATCGTGAATATTTCTATATCGTAAACTTTTGCACACTTACCCTTCAAATTCTTGGAGTTCTTCTCGTTAACGTCAATAGTTTGGTCTGTTTCGGGCCATACAGAAGTACGATTCGTGCGGTTTCCAAGTGCATTGGTTTCACATTCCACATTCCATACATTATTCCATCATCATCGCGATTTTGGGGTACCGGCATCGATAAATTGCGGGCATCGGCATCGCCGGTCGTTCGATCGGGTGAGCATACGGGATAGCGTTCCGAGCGGGGAGGTGCACATTGTTATTAGATCAGGCAAGATGGTGTAAGGTTTTAGGGAGTGGTTTGTTCATTTTTTGTTGTTGTAGAAGGGTGCGTAGCACATGCAAAGAATATTAAGTAAGAAACATTTTCAGTAAAAAAAAGTGGAGAACATTTACATAAGGAGTCATAGGATTGACGCAGGGCTTACCTTGTGAAACGTTACGGCTGAGCGAATCGCAACTTCCGTGTAGAGAGCTGACTTTGTTGTGACTAAGCAGATCGTTTGTGCTGTCGTTCGCCACCAGCGTGCGCGGATACTCCGAGATAAACTTGACCGTATCCTCGCCGAGCACCTGCGAGTAGTCGAAACCCTTGCTAACGCGCAGTATCGCCACCGATAAGTACATGTCAAGCGCTTTGTGCACTACGTTGAAGTACTGTTCCAGCTCGACCGGGTCACACCGATCCCAATCGCACTTGAAGCCCATCAGAAGCACATTCGGGCGCAGCTTTCCGATACCGGACGCTTGCATAATCGCACGAGAACCGGTCTCAAAATCGTTGTCGTCGATAAGCGAATAGAATCCCTTCACCTTGTGGCGCCGGAACCATTCCGCTGCCTTCTTCTGCAAATGGTTGCGATATTTCTGCGATACGTGCGTTTTGGTCACGTGCCCGCAGACGAGCAGGGACAGTTTCTTCGTTAGAAGATAGGCGAAGTTTACCAGCAGTGGCCGCGAGCTTGGATGCCCACAGAGGACCAAAATCTGGGGACGGTAGTTCTTGACGTGCTCTTCAACGTTGTTCAGCTGCTGTACGGATAGCAGTGCGTTCTTGTACGTCTGCGCCTGGGTAGTAGATCCCCAGTTGACGTCCGGTTTGCGGTAGGACACGATTAGATACAGGGAAAGGACAGCCGCGAACGTAAGTAGCGCCGTGGGCCATGATATCAGGAACATAACCGCAATACAAAAAATAGCACCAAGCAAACTTAGCCACATGTTGTAATACTGAATGAAAGAAAAATAAAAAAAGGAAACAAATAGAGCCAATACCGCTCATACCAATTGATCAAATGCTTACCTTAAACGTTGGACGCCAGCCTACCGGCTTTGCCAAGCTGGCGTGGAATGTACTGAAGTTAACCAAGCAGTAGGCGGCGAGGAAGAAGTTTGAAATTAGCGGTGCAATCATGTTCAGGTCGCCCACAAGAATCACCGCAACAGAGATGACGAAGGTCAGGATGTAGCCACGCACCGGTTCGTTGTTCTTGCCGAAACCCTTCCCGAACCATCCGATCTTTGGGTACAATTTATCTTTGCACAACGCCTGAAAGACCTTCGGTGCCGACACAAGACTTGCCAGTGCAGAGGAGAGCGTCGCTGCGAAGCAGCCAGCATAGATCAGTGGCCCGAACGCAGACACTAGCTCCATCACCTGAAATGAGTTGTGCAGACCGTAGCTGCAACTCTGGGTGAGACACTCCGAGAAGTCCCACGTGCCGTTGACCACATCGGTCAGATTGCCCGTTGCATCACGCAGCACCGTTGCACCGGCAATTACCGCCATACCGACGTACGAGGCCGACGTGAGAACGATAGCTAGAATCGTACCCTTCGGAATGGAAGACGATGGATCCTTCAGATCGCCACTGATGTTAGCTCCCGCCAGGATTCCCGTGGCAGCCGGGAAGAAGATCGAGAAGACGGAGAAGAAATCGTGCTGCGTGCCCTTCGCCATCCGGTAGTCCGAGTGCATGTTTTCCAACATTACCGTCCCATTGAAGCCGACGAAACCGCGTGCTACATCCAGATCCGATTTCGGACCCAGCACCGAACCGATGCAAAAGTCCGCGATGGCGACAAGCAGTATGATGAGCAGCACGATTTGGGCCTTTGCTTCCCACTCCATGCCGACAACAACGATGCATAGCAGAATAACGATCGTGATGCAGCCGATAACGCGCACATCGTTCACGGCACCATCCACTATGGACAGCCCAAAAGAGGCGAGCAGATCGATCATCGACTCACAGAAGCCCACCACGTACATCGCACAGGCGACAGCGTTCGCAAGTGAGAAGATCAACCCGATCGAACCTCCGAACTCGGGCCCTAATGAGCGCGATATCATGTAGTACGTCCCGCCGCCCTTGATCACGCCGTTTGTGCTAATGGCAGACATGGATAAGGCCGTAATTGTAGTCACTACCGTCGTCATCAGGATCAGCACGATACCTTGCACGATACCGGCTTGACCAACGACCCAACTAAGACGCAGGAACAGCATCACACCCCAGATGTTCAGCAAGCATCGCATCAGGACGCCCTTGATCCAGCCAAACTTTATCGAACCATCCATTTCAGCTGGCATGTGCACGGTTCCACGGCGCATTGTTTCCTGTATGCGAAAGTTCATAGCAAAAACTTTTCATATAAATAAGTTCGATAACAGGCTTTAATTCTCGTCAGCAGACTTATTTTTGTCAATGTTTTAAACACAGCTTTAAACACGACAGTGATGTAATGATGGTACTTTAAGCTATCATTCCTTCTCGCTAGATGAAACGCAACAAAAATGATTCACAGCGCTAGTAGCGCTCCCTAATTCAACCAAAAAAAGTCTATTTACTCGAGTCCAGCAATTTGTGCTGGACGCTGCAACACGCTCAGGAAAAGCACGGTTCTGCCATTTCGAGTGTTATCGGACACCGCATTTAATTCAAATCCAATTATACGTTGATGTGAAAATGGAAAAGAAAGTGCTGATCCACGCGATTTCGAGACGATTTTCGGGTTAGTAAAAACAAACTGAAAGCTGCACACCGTGCCAGAGGGATCGCTTCTGGTGTGTGCAGGTAAGGTGTTGCCAAAGTAAACACTACAGATTAAACTCATTCCAACGTGTCGAAAAGGGAAAGCTTGTTGGTGTACAAAAAGAAACGTGCAATTAAAAACCATACTAGCAACGAACGGGGAATTAAATTCCACGCGAATTGCATACCTTTCAGGCGCTGACGCATATTTCTCGGTTTGGTTGGTAGATTCCATTGCTGCTGCACGTATTGATGCAGTTTTCACCCGTCGAGCTGATTTCGCTACAGGATAAATAGACTTGCATGCTTTTCATGTAGCGAGCACAAAACAGATCATGCTTTAATTCATAAGTGTACCTTTATCAGCGTTTCGCTTCCTTTCGTCGTACAAAAATTTAATATTATACAAACCGGTTGCAAAGAGTGAGGTAGCTTCGGTATTATGAAAACAATGTTACACTATTTTAAAAATTTTACTGTTTTCAAAATTGGCCCAATCGCTACACACCACCACTATATTCCCAATCAAATGCTTCCCATTTGATTGGTATTAATTGGAAAGCCTTTTCTATCTCTCTCCTACCTCATGCGTTCGATAGTTCGATAGTCCGTTTTAATTAACCCTCGCCAATTCTCCAGTTTCGTTCCGAAATGTGGGCTGGGGTGAGATGCGCGAAAAAAAAACACATTTAAAACCATCTCCCCGTTCAGGCCCACACCCACTTCCATCCAAACGGGGTGCGTGACATGGAAAAGGGTCGGCATACACGGCTCTAAATGAATCCATTTGATCAATTAACCGAGGAACTTGACCTGAACAAGTTCAGATTAAATAAATTAATCAACCCTCTTACACAAACTCAATTGCGCCGCGGACGGATTCTGCCCATCGTTGCACGATATATGGTCCAAGTTAAAGCAAACGTTTCTTCAGACAAAAAGTGTTTCTCAGTCATTTAATTTTCCTTGTAAGTACCTTGTTCGTGATGGATGCATCGTGCAGTTCGTCCAGCGTAGGTCTCTGGTTGCCTTGGAAGGACAGGATGTTACGATAGTTATCCATCCGTGGAAGGGCCTCCCGTGTGAAGTGCCTGAAATGTTATATTAAAATTTAGACTCTCCAGCACAAATATGGTAGACTAAATTTTTCGCAAAACCCATGAAGCGTTTAATGTAGAAATGCTACTCTTCGAAACGGAATGGAAAGGTTTCACAAAACCGGGACACATTTTTCCGGGCTTCTCGTTTTCGATGAAAACAATCAGAGAAAGTCTGTTATAGGACGGGCGTGTTCAACTTCGGCAAGGCAATTATACTTATATGATGGGTACGTTTTTTGAATTTTTGTTCTGTCCTCCGTGGGGCATAATCAATCTTGCTCGAATGCTGCAATCCGACACGCACACACTCCTAGCGGGTAATCTGACTTTCGGCAATACCGCGTACAATGCGAATGGTGCTGACATAGAAGGTACGCTTACCTGAGGGAACTTAATTTGGATGCTGAACCCCCCATACGGGTCGGGTTTCGTTATCCTAAAGTACTCTAGCGTTACGTTCCATCGCTTTGTATGCAAAAAACTTGGAAGGAAACTGGCGCTTCGTGGAAAACTCCAATTGAGAAGGAAATAAAACCCACGCCTAGAGATGATTGAAGAAACCCGTATGCTTTATTCACATATAACCTTGGCGGTAAGATAGTGAAAGATTGATAAGGGCCCATCCATCGAAAAGCGCACATTGGATTAGAACGATACACAAACCACAAAAGAACCCTAAAATATCCCAACCCTAACCTTCCATAACCGTCCCAACACTTACCGGAAGCTACGCGCATAGCGATTCTCATCGATCAGATTATCCTCCTCATCGTCGTTCGAGTCCGATTCGCCTCCTTCGACGTTAAACCGGGTGGAGGGTTTGCGCTGCCGTGGCTGTTCTGGATCCCGGTCGCGGTCCGTGCGGAAGCTGCTGCGTAGCGACTGGAGCCGTGAGGTGCGCCGTTTGACCATCTCCTCCGGGAAGACGTCGTCCTCGGTGACCGGTTCGACCATTGCCGTGCCGTTGCCGTTGGTTCCATTGGCGGTTGGGTCGTCGTGATTGACAAGGTTAACCTGGAACCGGTTCACTGACTGATTGCGCGGCAGGGCGTTCATTTCGACATCGTTCGCACCGTTTGGGTCAGTCATGCTGTGTTACGTTGTGGGACAGAGATGCGTGACTGCACAAGAACGAAAGACCGCACCGGCAAAAGGTAGAACAATCGAAGGTTGTACAGATGATGAGTTTTCCCTGTCCACTGAGTTCGCACCCAGTCGTTCGGTGGGTGATTTTTTTGTCCTTCCACGCTCTGTAGACTAAAGGTGAAGTTTACTGGGGCGCTAGTTTACGTCCGGTACCAACTAATGATACAGAAAGAAGCGAAAAAGTTAAAGAGATAAAGAGAGATAGAGATGACGGAGAAATAGTAAACAAGATCAATTTCAGGAGTACTGCGCTAAAGGGCGTCCTTGCGAAGTTTTTGTCTCATGTAGTAAGTGAGATTATATAATGTTTGATACAAAAATATCAGAAAAACGCCCTCAGCACGAAATGATAATGTGATTAATTCACAGCGTTACTATATCAATAAGACCAATTAGTTTGGAGAAGTTTCCCATCGAAACCAAAGATTATGTTACTGGCATTTTCAGCCGTAATGAACTAGAAAACTTTCTGCTATCCATGAAAAGGCCATCAGTGACAGAATTTCGGCAGAAATGGTTGTTCATGCACCCATGTATTTTTCTACGTAATTCAGATATAACTAAGAAATCTATATTTGTCCCATGTGATTTGTTTCTAGTAACAACGGCGTAAAAAAAAAAGATACGTATAATCCTTAACGTACTTATGAGTATATGTATCTATGCTAGCATGTGAGAATACTACACTGCGTTATGTGTTTCTTGTAATATATTGTGGCTAGGATAGCGTGATTCCGATAGCTACAATCTGTCGCTATCGATCAACACCCACACGGATGGAAGGAGTATTTGCGTCCGCCTGTTATCAATCAATCACGTTGCGTGTTCTCGCCCATAATATAGCGATACGGAGCCAGTAGGACATCTAGCCCCGTAACACAAAATGGGTACCTGCTAATGAATCAATGCGCTAAAGATGGCAAATAATGGTTTGCTTGCTCTGCATCCAGACGTGTATCTTACTCGACCAACTGTGAGAATGTGGTTATTTTATCCACCCATTACACGTATCTATTACACAATGGCACAATGACAGAGGACCTTATGGCTATCATTTTTTAACGGATTCACAAAACTATAAATTAGACTCATTATTAAAAAAAAAATCAATTTACACATAATTTGAATCAATGAGTTCTACCAATTAACTTCAACGACCATACGAGATAAAATACGAGCGATTGGATTTTGTTTTCATATAATGTTTGTATCAGAACAGAAAAATCTTTCTGCTTTAACAAACCATTCCATAAAAGTTCGAATGAGTTTTTTTTCGTATCAAACGCATTTCTCTGCTTCCGTACTGAAGGTTCAAACGATCGTTTATTGATGTGAAAGCAAAATTTTCCTTAAAACTGTTAACAGAAGCGGGCTGGTTGACAATCAGATCTTAATCGGGGACAGATGTACACCACCGTTACTGGTTGTAGTCCATACTGATGAGAATGTGGCTTAGCCGCCGAACAAAGGATATAAGCCCATCAGGTGTTCAAATCAGAATACTCTTGTACAAACAACGTCAGAATGATTTCTATCTATAATGCTAGATATCTATGAATTAATCATAGTACGTGTTAATGGATTGGTTTTGAGGCCATTCTGTCAAATGAATTTACTAATTATATTTTTTTTTCTATGTACAAGAAATACAAATGCTACCAACCACTCAATTTATAATTTGAAAGAAAAAATGGAAAAAACGGAAAAAAATAACAGCGAGGCACACATTTAAGCAACAAAATGAAACAAATCATTCTAAAGCGCACAAAACTATACGTATTAATAATTACACAAAATATCCATCAATTCATCTGTTAATATGATGTTTATCAATAACAAACATCGCCTACAAAAGCTTTTTTCCACCTACATGCGTAAAGGACGCATTCCTACAGGTCGACAATCAATCAAGACACACTTTACGATTCAGCATATATTTCTTATGATCTATTTTTGTACCCAGTTCATCAAGTAGGCTAGTGGCAAACGTAACGATCTCGTTGGACGTCAAATGCTGGACGGCTTGCATCCATCTACCCGTGAATGGTACTTGACATTTGCATAAAGAAGCATCATGGCTAATCAATCACCACAGGCGAAAGCTGCATCGAACTGGTGGCGACCGGGATGGGAGCTGTAAAGTCAGGTTCGCTTATCAGAAGGGACCGACTGATTTGTACCACCTTGCGGCGAACAGCCCACCGGACATGCATAATAGGTGACATAAGAATCAAATTGGAATGAACGAAAAAACAACACCACCGCGGCACCACTTAGAGCGTACATGATTATGGTGTCGTGCATTCTTTTGTTGGGTGACACGAGATAAATGTAATAATAAATATTCAGCGTCATTTTGCTGCCAACTTTCAACGGTACGGCTCGAACTCGATCATGGCGTTCATGGTTTGTGTTACTTTATTTCGCACAGGGCGTGAAAAACATCAAATGAATCCAAAACTCCAGACACGTACCACCCATGCAGCTCGTGTATACCACGTGTGCGAAAATAATTTCTCCGTTTCGCGCTCCTTTGTTGACTCACGTCTGGCGAGGAGCAACTTGAGCGTACGCAAAATCGAAAATGCAATTGATTAAGCAATTCTGGGTGCGTGTGTGCCTTTGATCGCCACACACAGGCGGCAAAGCAACTGGCACAAGCAAAAAGTGAACGCCACTGTGGGCGAATGAATGAATTCCTGCCAGCCCAATAATCCTGCCTCGGTTTGCTCGCTTACACACAACGCGGGTTTTTTTTTATACATCACTACACCTTCACGCCCGCTTCACCATTCCATCCGAAATAACCGAACGTCACGAATTCGGCATACAACGGCATTGATTAAATTTTTATATTGATTCGGCAAATGTTGTTGTTGTTGTTGTGTAACTTGCGATCGTACCTTGCATCATCTACGCCTGAATGTCTGCAAAGTTGTAGAAAAACGTTATAGGCTGTGCGATGTGACTTGTACTTTCATCGCTGTTGCTTTCTGCGCTTCCCGGATGGTTTGTCCGTACGCGTATTGAATTATTGTTTCTTTTTTACTATCTTAACCTGCTTGCAGATAGCGCCGATCGATTTGAATTAGCATTCAGGACACTTGACGTCGTCTCGCTCAGGAAGGGAGGGGACGTAGTGGGGTTGTTATAGCATCGAAAAAGCATTCAATGAATGATCCATTTACATCGGGAAGCAGATTTAGCCCCGCACGACACTACGAATTTGTGCGTTAACGTACTTTGGAGAGCTTCCGAGCTTTCTATTGCTCATCGTCCTTCACGATGGGATGAATAATACAGGAACAAATGTTATACAAAACACAAAAGAAAAAACAAAAAGCTTCAGACGAAAATGACTTTGTTTATATATATACATATTATATGCCCTGCGGCTCTGAGCGGTGTTGACAGCATCCCAAATAGGGTGTCCATCGTCGGGAACGTGCCTGGAAAGTTGACGATGCTTAATGACACTCGAAAGGACCCTCAACGAAATGGGGAGCCTCGCGCACTCTTCGACGTTAATGTCGCTAATTTCCAATCGCAGCACAAACACTCAACAGCGTGTCCTTTTTACGAGGAATAGCACATTTATGCAATGGTTGTGAATAATTTCAATCCGTTCAACATTGACGGACACGGACGCTTTAAAATCATGGCACAAAGCCTAACTAGCTTGTCCAAAGGAGCGGAGAGTGTAATCGGTCGCAACTCCTCTTGAATCAATATGCGACACCACTCATCCATCGCGCTCGGTGATGAAACATAAATTGAATTGCGAACTTTTTTTGCCATTCGTTCTGCCCTCATTTTTAATTTCACTAATGCAACTTTCACCGCATTACGCGCCACCCTTCGCTACAGGGGGCGGGGGGTTGGATGTGCCCTTTTTCGTGCACATCCCCGCGTGTTTGTTTAACGCTTGTTTATGTTATACTGGCAGCAACAAAACGGCCATAGTCATGCGATAGAAACAATAAAACACAATGCAAACACGCACCCCGTCACAAATTTTAACGGTGCTAGTGTGAGGAAGGGTCAGTGCGGGCGTTGGAACGACGTGAATTGAATACGGTTTACACCGAATTCGAACGAACGCACGGCACCTCCGGTACGATAATTACCGTCGCGCAAATGTTGACCGAAGCAGATAAAACAACTTGCTCTCCCTTCACCCCGGCTAGGCTAATGAGCGTGCAACGGGTGGAAAGAGTAACCCTCTTGTGAAAAAAATTACTCTGATAACAAGCGCATATTTCTCACCGTACCGTAGACCGAGCCGTCCATAAAACCGGAAGGCAAAATGCAGCTGAAATGTAAGCCACTCATA
>JXXB01037762.1:0-10701 GCA_000956275.1 Anopheles koliensis | reverse complement strand
TTGTAGCCGAGGATTGATTTATGGTTGCAATTTTCCGTATCATTAGCGAGCGTTGTTTGTAAACAGAAATCAGCTGTTCGGCGTGTGTCGTGCTTCCTTCCCATCCCCTTCCCCAGCAGCTTCCACATGCTAGAAACAGAAACCCCACCATCTGTTTGCTGCGCCGAACGAACGTCAAAATTGCGCGTGACGTCACACGGCGTCTTCGGTGGTGGATCGATTTTTCCATCGCAGCCAGCCAAGCTGTCAAAAGTTTTCCACCACAGTTTTTGGCGATTGGCAGGGGAAATCGCTACAAAGGAAAACGGTGCATCCGTGTAGTTCCACCCGGGAAGTACCTCCTTCCCGGAGCGTTGAAACGAATATGGCCTCGACAGCGTTTCATCGCCGGTGCGGCCAACGAATCATCCTTACGAACGGAAATCGCACGGCAATGCGGAACGTGAGCGAGTTTAACCATGGTCTAGTGCTGAGCGCCGAACCCCTGCAGGACGATGTGCTGTTTGAAGTGCGAATCGATGAGAAGGTAACTTTCCCGACCCAGGCTTTCCGTGCTACCGATGGTTGATTTTATTTTCCCCTGAAACACCTCACAGATACAAGCGTGGAGCGGCAGCATCGAGATCGGTGTCACGACCGTCAACCCGGAATCGACCGAACTGCCACCGTGTGCGATGAAGCTGTGCAACACGACCTGGGTGATGTCGGGCATCTCCGTGCTGAAGGACGGTCTGCTGCTGATCGAATCGTACGGCCAGGATCTGGAAAAGCTCGGCGAGGGCGACCGTGTCGGCGTGCAGCGGACGGCACGCGGTGAGCTTGTGTTTTACGTCAACGGCGAACCGCAGGGTGTTGCGGCGCGAGAAATTCCACGCCAGGTGTACGCCCTGGTCAACCTGTACGGCAAATGCGTGCAGGTTTCGATCGCGTCCGGGCAAGTGGAGCAGCAGCACACGGCCGGCGGTGCCGGTCCAGCGGGGGAGTACATCGCTTGCGCCACCTCCTCCGAGGACGTTAGCACCTCGCAAAACACCGACTTGCCACTGTCGGACCTGTCCGCGACGGCCACCACCTCCGCCACGACGGTAGCCGTCGCAACCGCTTCGTCCAGCTCGGGCACGCTCGAGGCGTGCATGTCCTCCGATCCGGCGGATAAACTTCGATTTCACACGCGCTGCGGTTCGCTCGTGAAGCTCAGCGCGAACTGTCGCACGGCGGAACGACGCCGCCCGCTGGACGAGTTCAATAACGGCGTGGTCATGACGCACCGACCGCTGTGGGATAACGAGCTGTTCGAGATACGCATCGATCGGCTGGTGGACAAGTGGTCCGGCTCGATCGAGGTGGGTGTCACGACGCACTGCCCGTCGGCGCTCCAGTTCCCGGCGACGATGACGAACCTGCGCAGCGGCACGATCATGATGTCGGGCTGCGGCATACTGACGAATGGCAAGGGTACGCGCCGCGAGTACGGTGAATTCAATCTGGACGAGCTGCGCGAGGGCGACCGAGTCGGCATGATGCGGAAGGCGAACGGGAACCTGCACTACTACATCAACGGGCGCGACCAGGGCGTGGCGGCGACCCGTGTCGCCCAAACGCTCTGGGGTGTGATCGATCTGTACGGCATGACGATCAAGGTGACGATCGTGGATAGGGATGAGCGCGAGCAGCGCAACTTGGTGACACGCCGGAATCACCTGCTGAGCATGCCGGTTCCTTTCGTACCGGAAGTTCCGATGGGCCCGGGTGGTGGTGGTGGTGGTGGTACGATGGCCGGAACCCCGTCGGAAGTGGAGTGTGTTGCGTCCGGCAACACGCTGCTCGATCGGTTGCTCTTCCACCCCATGTGTGGTTCGCATGCGAGCGTGACACACAGCGGCCGGACGGCATTGCGACCGAATGCGTCGGATGATTTCAACAACGGCGTCGTGCTGACCCGCCGCCCGCTCCGCCCGAACGAACTGTTCCAGGTGCGGCTGGAGCGGGTCGTAACGAAGTGGGCCGGTTCGATCGAGATGGGCGTCACGACGCACAGCCCGACCGAGCTCGACTTCCCGTTCACGATGACGAACGTCCGGACGGGCACGTGGATGATGACGGGCAACGGGGTGATGCACAACGGCATGACGGTGATCGAGCAGTACGGGCAGAATCTCGACCGGCTGCAAGTGGGCGATCGAGTGGGCGTGGTGCGCAAGGACGACGGTACGCTTCACTTTTGGGTGAATGGAGTCGACCAGGGGCTCGCGGCGACGAACGTGCCGGAGAAGGTGTACGGCGTAATCGATCTGTATGGGCAGGCGGCTCAGGCCAGCATCGTCGATACGTCCGAGTGTGGAACGCCCGATACGGGCAACTCGACCATCTCCAACACGACGCTCTTCCCGGCGTCGGCCGAACCGAGGATGCGCTTCAACACGTGCGTCCATGGGCGCAACGCGCACATCATCAACGGCGGGCTGACGGCCTGCCGCCCGAAGGCGCTGGCGGAGTTCAACGACGCGATCGTGTTCAGCAGCCGGGCGCTCCGTCAGCGCGAACTGTTCGAGATCGTACTCGACACGGTGGTCGACCGGTGGAACGGGAGCATCGAGATCGGCGTGACCGCGATGCGCCCGGACGAGCTGTCCCTACCGAGTACGGCGACCGATCTCGAGCACGACACGATCATGGTTTCGGGCACGACGCTCCTGCTGAACGGGTGCACCGTCCGCAGCGACCTACCGTTCGATCTGGACGCGCTCGGGCAGGGTTCGCGCGTCGGCGTCATGCGCTGCGGCGACGCGATCCACTTCTTCGTCAACGGCACCGATCTCGGTGCGTTCTACGACTCGAAGGCACCGAGCCTGTACGCGGTGGTCGACCTGTACGGGCAGTGTGCGCAGGTTAGCATCACGGCACCGACGCACGCCGCGGGACTGGCCGCTGGCGATACGATGCGCGCACCGTACGCGATCAGCGAGAACTCGCAGAGCCTGCAGGCGACCTCGGTCATACAGCCGCTCGCGCTCGTCGAATCCAAGCACCGGTGGTCGTGCATCTCGGGCAACTCGGTAACGCTCGCGCACAACTGGACGCTGGCGAGCCGGGCCAGCAACAGTGCCCTGTCGCACTGTCTGGTGTTCTCGGACCGGCCGCTCGTCGTGGGCGAAACGTTCGAGATCAAGCTGACGGAGGTGAACCCCCTGTACGGGGGGTGTTTGCGCGTCGGCGCCACCGACCTCAACCTTTCCGATGAGCACGTGCGCAAGAACATCCCGATCAGTATGCGCCGCATCCCGGCCAACGTTTGGTACGCGAGCGGGAACGAGGTGCGCCACAATTCGACGCTCCTGCAGCGTTCGCTCGCCTCGCTAGAGTGGTTGCGCGTGGGCGATCGCATCGGCATCGAGCTAACGGCGAGCCGAACGCTGCGCATACTGCTCAACTCGGAGGACATGAACATTACCTTCACGAACCTGCCCGATCCGGTCGACGTGTTCGCGGTGGTGGAGCTGATCGGGTCGACGATGGCGGTGCAGGTGATTTCCTCGCAGGGCCCATCGTCCCCGCTGCGACCGTGCAGCCTCCGGCTGCAGGACTCGCTCGAGCTCGGGCTGGATCCGCTCAACAAGCAGGACTCGATGCTGGAATCGATCGATTCCGATAGTCTCGCGACGGAATTCTCCGAGCTGTACCTGGGCAAGAACGTGTCGCTCGGGGACGAGCGCAAATCGGCGGCCCGGGTGCACTCCTACAACCAAGCGATCGTGTGCCTGTCGCGCCCGCTTTGCAAGGGGCACAGCGTGAGCGTGCGCGTGAACGCCATCAACCCGGCCTGGAAGGGTACGATAGCGGTCGGTGCGCTCGGAGCCGCGCCGGGCGCATCGCCGGCACAGTTTCCCTTCCCCCCGTCGGCCATACTCTTCCGGCGCCCGTGCTGGATCGTAACGCACGACTACGTCAACATTAACGGCACGAAAACGCAATCGCGGTACGGCGAGCTGCTCGATGCGATCCAGCCCGGCACCATCATCACGCTCACGCTGACGCATGCCGGAAGTTTGGTCATCACCTGCGGCCAGACGCAGCTGGAGGAGCTGGCGACGGGTCTACCGCACCACGTGTACCCGGTGTTCGATCTGTACGGCAAGTGCGAGCGGGTCACGCTCTACAGCGGCGATCCGAAGAACGGGAGCCCGATCGCGGAAGAGCTGGCCGTGCTGCCGAACGACGCGACGCGAGTGGGTGGAACGGTGCAGGTCGGGTCGGGTGGTGGTGGTGGTGCAGGGTTAACTGAATCGACCGGTGTTGCCGGAACGATCGGAACGACCACACTGCTGGACGGTGGCGATAATGTGCCGCAGTGCGAGAAAGCCGATCTGGAGGTGCACGAAAAGGAAACGGATCAAACGGTCACGGGGCAGCCGTCGGCGCCGGTGCTCCCCGGTGGTTCCACTTCCGGCAATGTGATGTACGTTAAGCAGGCCAGCGAGTTGGGCACTATTTCATTTACTGCTTTTTTTTTGACGTTCTAGGAGCCGCTCGGTGATGGATTGCGTGTCGGAGAACTTGCTGATGAACATTTCGATCAAAATACGCACCGCGAACGAGGCGCGCAATCAGGAGCTTTCCAACTCGTGGTGAGTATTGTGGCAGTAGATAGTAAACAAGTTTGTTGTAAACAAATTTTGAAAATTCAAAATGTCAACCGTGTTTTGACGTTTGACATTTGGGTCCGTCGAAATTGGTTCGATTTTAAATTTTCCGTTTTTCGAACGTTTCAGCTGCTTGCGCGATTCGCTACAGCTTCAACACTCGACAAATCTTAACATTCAGCGCAGTCAGAGCACGCACCGGTTCAACGCGAACGCCATGCAGGGTAGCTTCGATAGTAACCGGGGTGGTGGTGGTGGTGGTGGCAGCGCTCTTGCTGGCGGTGAACAGTCGCAATCGATGAGCTCGGGTAACTACGATGAAGGTTTTGAAGATTATCAACACCGGCCGACGGCTAGTGCGTCCTGTGGCGTCGGTGGAACCTCCGGGACGGCCGGTTCGGAACCGAGCACGGTCGACCGTGCCGTCGGTGCGGAAGAAAACACCGACACCAACTACCTGGATGATGTGGTGGAATCCCGGCTCGACTACGCGCAAACGAACGTTGGGACGAACACGGGAGGCGAGCTGGAAACGGACACGAATCTCACCGATGTGAACCAAACCTCCGCGAACGACGCGAACGAATCGCTGGACGATGACGATGAAGATGACGCCGATGCCGACGATGACGATGAGGATCGCGATCGCAACACGCTCGCGAGCAGCAGTCGGCGAGCGAAGCTCGGTCTAGCGCTCCAGACGCTCGCGAGCCAACCACCCGCCAGCGCGTCGGCCCGATCCTCCTTTTCCTCCCTGCAGCGGTTGGCACCGGAGGGCGCGGAGAACGTGGATGATACGCACGCGCAGCAACGGCAGCAAAAGGCGCCCTCCTTGCCGATCGTTCCGCCGCCGGTCGTCGAAAACCGTGACTGTGACTATCTCAAGCTGGTGATGAGCTTCAAGCGCACGCTCATGCTTCCCGATGCGTTTTTTGCCGACGAACCGTGCGCCTGCTACTGCACGGCCTGCCAGCTGCCGGTGGCGCTCGGCGGTGCGACGAACGTGCTGAAAAACTGGGTGCGCTTTCGGCTGAACCAGCAGACGGTGCAGGGCGGCGGGACGGTCAATACGGCGGACGATTTCGTCTGGACGACGGCGTACTACAACACGCGCGTCGACAAGATACGCTCCGTGCTGGATCACGGGCAACCGTTGCCGATCGGTGAGCATTAGCGATCGGATCCGTGGAGCAGTATTAATCCGTTGTTTACTATTAATTTTCTACCTCTGTCGTCCTACCCCAGAAACTGGCCAACTGCTTCCCGAATGTTCCACCACCAGCGATAACTTCATCCCCGGTACGCACATCCTGCTACGCTCGATACCCGACACCTCCGAACCGGCGCCAACCTCCAACGGTGGCTCGTCGTTGGCCTCCAAAAGCACGACCCGCACGACGCGTTCCTTCCCGCTGCGCTACATGGTGAATGGGCAATTTTTCCACATCAAAACCGCGTTCGAGGTGCGCGTGCGTGCCCAATCGCTTTCCGCCGTCGATCATCCACCTTCGGCCACCGGTGATGGTGGTACTGGTTCTGCTGGATCATCATCCTCCGCTGGACCATCATCCGGTGCACCGTCGGTCGCTTCCAAAACGAACGATTTCACATTCCGCTCCTGGACCACGAAGGAGGTCGATGCGTGCGTACTAACCGCACTGTTGATCCATTTGGTGCCGAACTAGGCGCAACCCAATCTCTAAATGTCGAACTAAACGCTTTAGATGTTTCGATTTCATCTCTCACGCACTGCTAGTAAGTGGTTTTTGTGTTTGTTTGTTTGTTCGCTTCACCGTCCGAAATTTCTTTTCTTTTTTTTTGCGTAAATGCTTAACTTTAAGCCGCCTATGCTTGAAACACCATAATCGTAGTTCGTTACCAGATACTTTATTTTCATTCTCGTTTAGCGTTTATAATAAATAGATAACATAAGACAAAAAAGGGACACGAAACACTCACTAGTTTCGATCGAAAATATTCAATTGCCATATTAGATTCCGCCCGACCAGCCTTTCCTGTGGGTGTGAAGAAGGATAAAATTGAACAATACCCAACAGGGAATGTTTTTTTTTGTTTTTGAAATTAATTGGTTTTAGCTAGGGACACAAACGGAGTGTAACCAATCAAACTCTATCCGTTATATATATATATATTACACACTTATGTTTTTATGTGGTTGTTATCGCAGTAGTAAAAATCGCATGGCCTGCTTCGTTTCGTTTCCAGTTGAAATGTCAACTCCACAGCCAGATTTATCACACACACACACACGCGCGCGCTCGCTCGCTTTACATAGCATCGAAATGGAAACGATGTGCTTCGAGCGACCGCTGTATCCGATCCTCGCGCTTTTCCTTCGCGTACAGGATGAGAATGAGCAGCAGTATCACGAGACAGATCACGCCAAGCGCGATCACGCTCATCACGATCAGCTTGCTGGGGGTGACGAACAGCTGCGCCTTCCAACGCTCCGGTTCCTCAATCGGGTACGGGACCACAATCATCTGCGAGTTCGGTATGAGCTGGGTCCAGGTGCGCGAATGATTCCACAGACCCACCGTGAGCGAGTCGACAAAGTTTGGCGTTCGGCCCAACCCGAACGTGGTGAAGGGAAGGTGCAGCGAGAGGTACGCTGACTGGGGCAGCTGGGCCGTCGCACCGTGCTGCGGTTCCCCATCCTGCGTGGTGGTGTTGTACTCGATCCGCGGCCCGGGCAGGTTCGTCCCGAACGTGCGCTTTTTGCGCCCGAGCGGTGTGAGAATTTTCGGCCCGCTGCTATTGCTCAGCCCGGTCAGCACGATCACCTTCACGAAGTTGGCATCGTAGTCGAGCGAGTTGCGGAACGCGACCGGTCGCGTCCCGTTCCCGTGCCGCTCGACGAAGATCGCGTCCAGTATGCCGTCGTTGTAGAAGTCGAAAAACGAACCCATCATCGTGCCGTTCGCGAACGGAGCCAGTGCCTTCCAGCGCACCACGAACGTGCGCGTCATGTGATTGCAGGCACTCTTCTCGCACGGTACGTTCTCCAGCAGGAACGTCTGCATCTGTTGCCCGTTCTTCGTCAGCGTCGCCAGCAGGTCCGGGTAGCCGTCGAGATTGAAGTCGCCCCCGCGCAGCGTGATACTCTGCGTCGCCCAGTTCGACCGATCCGGCACGACAAAGTGCCACGCGTCGTTGTGGTCATCCTTGAAATCGATCTGCAGATCGTGCAGATGGTTGCCGTGATGTACGATGATGCTCGAATTTGCGCACTTCGCATCGAAACACATCGGGAACACCGGCAGCAGGCTCCCGTCCAGCTCCACATCCAGAAAGATCGCTCGGCCCACGTGCTTGTTGTAGTTCCCGTCCGGGAAGTCGATTTTATGACTGAAAGCAAACTTGGTCGGGCTGTTCACACCCAACCACACCTCGAATCCGGACGTCGTGGTGAGGAACAGATCGGCCGTAAAGTCTTTGTTCAGATCGAGCACGGCATGCGAGTGCGGGACGGACAGTTCCGCTCGGTGCGATCCGCCCTCCATCCGCTGCTCGAACGGCCCCACCCGGCCCTGGTCGTCCGGTTTTTTGAACAACCAAAACGTGCGCCGCCGCTCCAGGTCCATCCCGAACAGATCGATGATGAAGTCATTGTCGTAATCGAGCGCCAACGGTTGCCCGATCATATCGATCAGTGGCTTCTCGTCCTCGCCCGTGCAGTTCATCGTCTCCGACGCGCCCCAGTTGATGTAGACGTGGGTGCGCCCTTCATCGCTACCCTCCGGCTGCACCGTAAACATCACGTCCATGTACGCGTCGCCATTGAAATCACCCGGCACGATGCTGGTGATCCGGTGATGGCGATACTCGCACTTGGGACCTTCCCGCAGCAACGGCTTGTCTTCGCTGCCGAGCAGTATCTGCAGCGTGTGGAAGTTGTTGCGCAGCACGAACACATCCGTCAGCTCGTCGGAGTTGAAATCACCGTACGCGGCCGGAATCGCATCGGTCAGCTTGTCGAACACGGTGCTGGTGATGTCGATGATGTCACCCGCCCGGACGGTGCTGCACCACGGGAGCAAACTGATCGCGACCAGATAAGCCGCCGATAGGAAGGAAAACTTCATTTTACACGATAGCGGAAGCTTATTTTTCTTTCGTCGCAGTGGAAACTTTCTCCCCAACAGGCAGGCAGCAGGGAAAACTACATTCGGCTCGCTCTACTACCACGCATCATTACACAATTCTTTTATAATTATCAGCACGCACAATTCTAGCGTTGTTATCAGCACGCTTTCGGGTTCTTTCTTGTGGCAATGGTTTCGTTTTTTTATGCACTAAATTTAAGCACGGTGAGATTGGTCCATTCGATTGTTTATATGATTCACTACGCATCCAACAGATTTATGGTTGTCTTTTTTGCTTCTTTCTTTATCAGCAGTGATGACATCGTATCCCGGTGAAAAAACTATGTCTATGGGAAGTGAATGTCAAGCAGTGTGGTTTGAAAATAGCACAAGGAAAACGGTCGAAATTGTATAGCAAAACAATCAAACCCCTAGAGAATGTAATTTAATTTTTAGAATAAGTTCAATTCAATTGATTTAATTTGATCCCAAATCATATAACTGTATTGTTTTGATGTGAAAGCACAAATCATTAATAATGTTATGCCAACATAGTGTAAAGCTCTTCTTTTCAGTACTACATTTTCATCTTCCAGATATTCGCATTTTGCTTTGTTTTTAGGTCATACATTTTATAATTTGTTTTAAAAAAATAATTACAACGCTGAAGCGTACAATGCTACAATTTTGTCTTGGATGTTGCATCTTGTCCGATGTTTATTCAGTTGCAACGATTGCCAGCAAACATTTCTCGGCAGGAGCGTCGCTGCTTACAACTCATCATCAGACTGCTTGTTTTGTTGAAAGATCATTAAAGTGCTAAAAGTACATGGAAAAGAACAAATTATCAAATCAAAACGCAATTTTTCGCGATTGTATACGCTGCAGAGTTTTTGTCTGTTCTTTTTTCTTTTCGAGAATTGCACCAACACAAAAAACACGACTAAACGTCAAACGTCAAACCAAAAGCGCAAGTAGGCTCATGAAAACGAAAAAGTGCTCCGCAACACAAAACAACACCGTGCATTTCGTGCGTTATTCCAAGGGAAACAATTACCGCTGCATCGTAAAATAGGTAAGAAAATGGTGAAATACGTTTTCAGAACGTCTTTTGTAGAAGATATTGAGAAGAAGGACTGCCTCATCGAACGTCGTCTGCATCGAAACGAAACCGCGGGCGCTTGTGTTGGTAAAATGCTGCACCGTGTGTAAAAGCACGATTGATTTTTCACGAATCGCGTGTTTCTGGCAGGCTCTGCTGCGAAAATCGTTGTGGACATATCCAGAGTGGACGAGTTTTTAGGTATATGATTAAGAAAACTCTTGGAAGTGTGTAATTTTCGGCTTAGATAGTAGCGTGCTCGCAAAACATGAGACTCAGTTGAAACAGACTGGGAACAATTAGTTTACTCCGTCTCGGACCTTTCATGTCATGCTTGGTGCATTTTTCTATCCCATTCTGCCCGGCACGATGCAGTTCTATTGTATGCCCTGTACTGCGTAGTACACGGAGGGCATCAAGGCAGCAATCACGTTCGTTGACCGTTGACAAAACAACCAAGCGAAATGGAACATCGCAACCAGCAGCAACCCGTGGTGTTATGTTCTTTTACCACCACCCCCGTGTTGAATTGAACCGTTTCTTCGCCGGCCGTCAAAAAACCGGGCCTGAAACAGCTGCTGGGTGACTGCCATGCTCTGTTCCCCCTTACTCTCCCTCCCCATCCGCCCCTCCTTTTCTGCATCATGACAAGAAGTAGATGATTTCTTCTGGAAAATTCTCTCACACATTCCACCAACACAAGCACACACACGCACGCTTCGAGTCCGCGCGCGCATCGACGACAGTCGCAAAATTGTACGATGGAAAATAATTCACCAAACGCTTGAGCCAGCATGTGTCGGGAGTTATTTTCCTGATTTTCCGCGACGCGGCACTGGTTGTTTTTTTCTTC
>JXXB01037746.1:0-13985 GCA_000956275.1 Anopheles koliensis | reverse complement strand
AGCTAGAAATTCGTAGAATTCCTACGCGATTCCAGCGCCAAAACCGTCGTGCAAACATCGTACTGAAGGATTCGATTACCCACGACAACGCTTTGGCGACGTTTCCATTTGCCCATGACCATGCGGGAACGCACACGCACAAATGGCAACTGCGACTGTAATTGCTCCACGCCCAAGGGGAAGGTCAGTGGCGGTGGGGTGGTGATGGTGCCCGAATGCACCCACCGAAAAACCCACGGGTACAATTACACGCATCCGGCGGGATGCCGATAAAGCCCGAGCCGGTCGCATCGACGCTGGCATTCGTCATTTGTGTCAACGATTAAGTTCACGGTTTTGCTGCGGCTGCCGGCAATGAGCATTCCGTTGCCGATAAGAACCATTTCTGCAGATCGCATATGGGAGCTAGCAACGAGAGCGCAAGCAATACAAGGGCCCTGTTTAACGAGTCGAACAGTTAATTTGAGTCGATTTGGAATGCGATTGGGAGTTTTCAGGTTACCGTGGTAATTAGGTCAATGGTAAATGAGATTAGTTGTTGCTCCAGATGCTTTGCACCAGCGGTGCAAGTTGAATTGATTTTAAACAGCATTAGTGAAAATGTAAGAAATGGTTTTTTTATTAATAATGCATGCAAAAATGGAATAAAAATTAAATTAATATTTTTTCTTCCGTTATAATCTTCCCTCCTTTTATTACAATATTCAACAATGATGGATCGAAAAGTCGTGCTTTCGATCATGCTCGAGCTCTTTTTCTCCATTAAAAAAAACTCGTCCAAAATTTCAATCACGTCCACCAATGAAGTGAAACGTCCATTATGCGCTTGCTGGCGTTACATATTTCATTGTTGCTCCGCAGAAAGCTTTGGCGTTGAACCATGTTCAGGAGGTTTTCCTTCAGCCTACGAAGAGAGTGCTCACAATTTTACGGTCTGGTCATAATAAAATTCGCTTTTCGCTGCTGCCCTGCAACGCGATTTGATTTTTTTTTGTTATTGTTTGGCGCAACATCGAAAAGAAAATCGAAATATCTTATTTTTTTTAAATAACAGACTTAGTATAAAAACCAAAACTGTTACGAAACTATTGGATTCGACCGGAAGTATCAAGTCCTGGGCGAAAACACGTGTTTCTTTCCGGTGAAAATAGAAATAAAAACTTTCGCCGAAAGAAATAAAGACCCACGGTCTCGCGTGCAGCGGGGAATCAAAATTGAAATAAATTCGTATGGCTTATGGGGAAAGCTGCCGTTGGCGGGTGAGAGAGCACCCGATATATTTCACGTCCTTTTTCTGATCGACAGCACCGTCACACCGGTGGGTCATAAAGTTGGATGATTTGGCTTAAGTTTTTTTTTTCTTCGCTTCCGTTCTTCGCTGGAGGAAACGATGAAAGGAACATGTTTTGCTTTTTTTCTGTTAGATTTTTCTCTCTCCTTTCTCTGATGGTTGAGGATCTTTGTACGTTTGGGGTGAATGTGTTCGTTAAGCTTGTGAGTGGTTTATTTTTTGTTTCGTTTGGTGGTTGAATGTCGCCGTTCTTTTGGGCGCACAGGAGCGCAACGAAGCACTCGTAAAGTGTATATTTAATCAATTTCGTGCTAGAAATGAACCTAGTCCCTTACCGATCGGTTGGACTCGTGAGCCACAAACCACTAGCGTGCGGCTTGAACTTAAGAGGTTGAAGTTGGAAGAACGAATTTAATGTCCACTCTCTTATGTTTCTTAAGCGTTCGAACATATGTGTTACTCTCAGTCAGAAATGATGTCTTAATTTTATTGCTTTAGAAATTTAATCGGTGTTTCGGAAAAACATGAAAATATCAAAAGGAAGCTAAATACAAACATTTTTATACCAACACTGTTACATTATTTTCATTATTTTCATTACTTAATACTTTAAAAAAACTACAAAATTTCATTAAAAAATAAGTTTTTTAAACAAAAATCGTACTAAAAATATTGTAAAACTATAATTAGTTGAATAAGAGTTTTCAAAGGATTTTTTTAAGCAGCTTACTATTATTTTCGCCCAATTTGCAGAAAGCAAGTAGATTTATTTAATTTTCATAATTGTTCCTTTATATTTTATATTACATGAACTTGTGTGCTTGTAAAACAACATGCCAAAATGTCATTTTTGCAAGAATACTAAAGTATTTTATTTCCAAATCATATTCAAACCATAAATTGAAGCGTTATACAAGCACGATATAAAAAGACCAGAAAAATAGGTCCAGAATCCAATGATTTGATTATATAAACACGCCCTAGAAATTCAAAATAGCAATGAAAATATTCCCAAAGGATTTCCTTACTCCATGGCTGTTCTATCACACCTTCACTTCGTAAAGAAGTAAAATTCAAAAAACAATTATTCTCTTTTGAGTTTTTCCTTCACTGAACTGTCATTTGCCAATTGTTGCCCGAGCGTTATTTTATCTTATCTCCAGAAATAACTACCAAAAAACCTTCAAGTTCAGCGAAAGTGACACATTTCACCCTGCACCCGTCACAAAATGATGTGCCCGATTGAAAAACGGCACCGCTTTTGGCAAGCGCCACAGTTGCGCCAAAAGTCACCACGCTCCAGCACCGTGACATGTGCTGACGGTTTCCTGCATCGGGACCATGTCACACCATTTACCTTCAGCTGCAACCCATCTGTTTTGTCGATAAAAGACGTGAACCGGGGCGGCCACCGGGACGGACCACTTCCACGACGGCACCGGAGACAATTGCGCTGCAGCAAAGCGAACCGTTTCCGTTTGCAAGGTGAAAGCGTGCCGGAACAATAGGTTCCAAAATTGCTACCGCGTGCGGGTTCCGCCACAAAACGCTCCGGTTGCAGTTGGAAGGGAAACGAGTTAATTTTGGAACATTCTTCCCCACACCAAGGGGAAGCATGTAAAATCGGAAACCTAAATCGTGATGGCTCCACACACGTGAGTCCATCTTGCCGACTGTACTTCTCCGGGCGGGCAGGTCGAGTCGTTTTTTTTACTGTGTGTGAGTGAGTGTGTATATGTGTGGTCGAAGCAAATAAATCTCCATCCGGAACATAATTCGTTCGGCGAGTCGGATGAGGTTGAACTATTTTTAGCCACCCCAACTTTCCTATCTTTCGACCCGAAATACCAACTCTTGCTGGTCGGCGTTTCTCTGATGCGCGTCAGGTGTAGTAGGTCAAGAGATTTTTATTTACACATGCAAACCACCGAAAACAAACAAACCATTTGCGCAAAAAACAGGGCGGTGAGGTGTGCTTGTGTGGGCAGTTCAAATGAAGCCGGTTTAGAGGGAAATTTCGTCACTATCACTAAAAACTACAACCATTTTTTTAATTATAAGTGAATAAGTGAATTACAATTGAGATAAGACAGGTTTTAGATTAATTGGTAAGGTTGTTATTATGATCCTTTCTCTGTATCTCACTGCTACTAAAAGTTATAAAGAATTATCCTTACGAAATGTTTCCCTCCAATTCTCCTAATTTATTTCTTATTATTTACGTTCAAAACCACCCCCACACGCACAGACGCCAATCATACTCTAGAATGGTGGCGTAAATCAACAAACTAATGAACCATCCTCGTTCATGGCTCTTCCCTGAATCGCGCGAAATGACGAGTTTCGAAACGTAAATATAATGCTTGTTTACGAACGCAGGCTGTACGAACGGCCCAGCACGGCTTCTGCACCACCGTATGTGGCCTCTGCCCGTACTCACAGATGCATTTTGTGCACACAGTTGCTCGACTCTTTATCCATTGCTCACGCGCGTTTGTCGAAACAAGCGTAGCATCTATAAATCAACACTCAACGGCGTTAACTGCGTTGGTAGAAATAAAAAAAAAACTCGAACATAAATGGCTGCGAAGGTGTTTATGGCGTCAGTTTGATGGTGTTAAACATCGGCTAATCGCTTTTCTACGGCCAGTGGATTGCCTTTCTACTAGTTAAAAAATATAAATAAAAATTGTGACTCAATGTCGAATCCAATCAGTTTTGAAGCAGATAAACATATGATGTAGAGTGTTTTATATAATATCAGTCAATAAATCATTCCAGCGAGCAGTAGAATGTCATGAAAGATGGGTTTTAACTTTTTTGTTGTGAAAAGAGGAAGGACATTAACAACTTCTTCAAGCAAAAATATAAAAGCCTTCCGAGCAAAACATAATGAGAGAAGATGTTCGTAAGTTTGGCAGGATAATGAATAGTCGAGTAACTTCTTTATTAAACTCTATAAAGCTATACTAAAACAGACACCTCCGAAAGATTGCAAGAATCACCGAAAGTCTCATACAACAATACGTGTTCTTTACAACAATTGGGTGAAAAGTTTCGCATAAACTGGCAATAATAAAATTATTATCACACTTTCTGCTGCCCCAACAGCGCGTTCGCCAGCGCCCACTGCATCGAAATTGATGCTCATTTCTAACCGATGCGTACAATTGCACGGTAGTTTCGGCAGCATATACCTCGACGCAAATCTTGCGTCCATCGTGCGAACATTCTCTCGGACCAGATCGTTGCCGGCGAGAAATATTTCACCGTTTCTTCCCCTATTGCTGATTACGTGGGCGGTGAAGTAAATGAATTTCGGCGATGGATGGTAGAAGATTCGGTACGCGGTCTGGTGGCAATTTTTCCACCGATTGGTAATACGCGCCAGATCCTCGTCTATCGGTAACACAGGCTTGTACTTCTGATTTGGAGAGATTTTGCAGTACAGCACCAGCTCCAGACGGCCACCGATGTATGAAATGTTTGCGTTGATGCAATCTAATCCCCGATCAAGCACGACGAACGCGCTGAATGGTGTGTAGATGCTGCTATCCAGACGAAAGTAGGTGATGGACGTGTGCAGCTGGAAGTCTTTCCTGATCGGTTGCCCTTTCCAATCGAGCAACGCACAGGGCGGTTTCTTTTGCGTAATGTTACAATTTGCGCAAGATAGATACAGCACAAATGGGAAAACGTACTGCAAAAGCGAATATTTCGAAGCCATTGAAGTCAGTAGCAAGAAGCACCCGAAGCTAATATCAGAGCACAAATAAAGCTAAACACGAGTGTAGACAAGGTTTTTATGAACTTGAATGGGTTGCTTTTAGAAAGATTATGGTCAACTTTTGCTATTAATTTCAACACAGTGGGTAATTAGCTACGAGAATCACAGCGATTTCACATAGAGAGTCATAAAAATAGGAGCATTAGTCATTTTGGAAACTTGTGGTGGATTGTGATTTTGTAACATTCATAAAAATCTACGTTACAAAATCGCTTTTAGGAAAAACTTTCAAAGGGTAAAAGAGATTATACACGTTATTACGTAGCTGACATCAATTTGAATCAATATTATTAAAATCCTTTTTATATTTTAGTAAATATATTATTTAATCTATGTAAGAAAAAAAAGATTGTTTTATTAAAAGAAAGAATAGCTTCATGCAGTAAAGAACATATCTTACGGAGACTTCGAATATGCACAATGTTTCTTCAACTCTTACCAACAAAAATAATGCTGGAGTAGATCATAGATTTTAGATTTTACTAACTAAAATAACTTTTACTTTTATTTTTTTAATAACTTAAAAAATAAAATAACTCTTTTTTTTAAGTTTTACTAACTTTACCAGAGAGAGAAACAAAAACAGGTAAATCAAAAATACTCCACTGTCTATGATTTTTTAGTCCTGATGTTAAAGTACGCTTACAATAATTACTGAAATTGTTTTGCTCAATAACATTGACGACGACAGCTGAACAAATTTTTATTCAATTCTAACGCGTGGTCGTTATGTTGCTTTGTTTAAAGTGAATGTATTAGAAAATTATTGTGTAATATGGTCTTACAAAACAATTGTTCAATTTCTTATTTAACAATCATCAATTTGTGAGAATTGTAGAACAAAAACATCCACAAACAAACATTCAGAGTCCAATATAGTTATTCAGTACTCCAGGGTAGTACAGACCGTTGCTAAGCGGTAGTAATAAAACAATAATGACACATTCTACCCCAACGACACTTCCGCCGGAATCCATCACATCGAACATGATGCTCATTTGTGCCCGTTCCGTACAATTGCACTGTCGGCGAGGCTGCAGCATATGATCCGCGGTGTATTTGGGGTCGTTCGCACGAACGTTCTTCTGGGTCCACTCGTTACCGGCGAGAAACATGTCACCATTTCTGTGCATATCCTCAATTATGCTGGCCCTGAAAAACATCACCTCCAACGTCTGATCGTAATGGATCCAGTACGTTGTCTGGCGGCAATTCTTCCACGGTAGATCGGAAGAACTGATCCGCTCCCAATCAACCGGTGGTGGAGAATACTTCTGCCCCGCGGTGATGTTGCAGTACAGCACCAGCTCCAGGCGGCCACCGATGTACGAAATGTTGGCGTTGATGCAATCGAGCCCACGGTTTCGTTGGGTGAATACGTCAAACGGTGAGTAGACGCTGGCTTCCAGACGAAAGTAGCTGATGGTGGTTTGTAGCTGGAAGTCTTCCCTGATCGGTTCTTCGTTAAAGTCGAGCAGTGGACAAGGCGGGCGTTGCTCGATCGTGTAGCAGCGTCCAAATGGTAGGTATAGAGCTATCAGCCAAATGTGCTGCACAACCACATGCTTCGAAGCCATCACTCGTAAGTAGCGCGTGAGGCATAAACCACAAACCTCAAATAAAACCAACCACCACAGTGGAGAACGTTTTATAAGCTCTTACGAGCTAGGATAAAGTTTACGGTCAACTTTTGCTAATAATTGAGGTTGGTGTTGGAAGATGGGATTGATTTCAATGACTTAGTTGTTGACAACAGCATTAACGACTTTCATAATTTCCGATGCGCGTTAAGTGAGGATCGTTTTGTGATTTTGTAACATTAATGTAGCATTTTGTAACACACTCATCAGTCGGTCATTGGACATCCGTTAACAGGTTTCGCTGTATCAAGGCTGGCTACGGGTGATGGACCTGAACCTGATGCAAAAAGTGCCCTTTTAAACACCTGCGACCCTAGTTGTGATTTTTACACCCAAAAACATGGCCTTGGAAGCTCCTTCATCAGCGAACTATGCCGCTTTTTTGCGGGTGTCTAAACCAACATAATCCTGTACCCCACACCCATTCTTATTTCCTGTCCCTCCGCAACCCGGAGCTAAGCTCAAGCAAGCAGACTCCTATCCAACAAAAGCAAATTATATTATTCGCATCGTTAGTACCAACGATATTGTGATTGGTATAAAAATCCTAACATATCTTTATTTTATCCACCTTAATGATATCTTAATCTTCCTAATATCATCTTAATAATATAGTCCTAATAGAATCTAACCTAACATTAAATGTTCATTTTAACTTCTCTGTTTTGGTAAACAACTCTCGTGTTTCCTCAAAATTTAATGTTTGGTAGTTTTAATGTACGCAAAAATAAACTTATCTTTACGATAAAGACGAAAGTTGGTCATGGTGGTTTGTAGCTGGAAGTTATTATTGGTAGGTTTTTCGTTCCAATAGATTGGCACACAAGATGTTCTCTGCAGTCCAAAAGAGAGCAAATTGTTGAGCATCGGAACCGTCATCATGCATCAGATATAAGCCTTCTTTAGCATTTATTAATTGAAAGAAAGCATGTAAAACCGTGTATAAGAAGCCCTAGTGACGTGCTAACAACCTCCATAAACGAATTCTGGAGGTAGGAGTATCTTGACGCCTAAGACAAATATTGTGTACTCAGAGGCCAAAAGAACTCGATTTCATTAATTGTTGAAATCAGTAATTCTAAAAATAAATACGATCGTAGTTTCTATTCGAATGTTATGTTGAAAGTTTTATTTTTTTACGGTATTTATGTTCCAACATGCAGTGCAAAGAGCATCGCAGCAAGACAACATGTGCACCACAAACCGCACCGAACACTCGATCGACTATTTGAAGAACCATACATGACAAACAGTCGCGTTGGCGGCTGCACGCAACTACAGCTGTCGTTGAGCTCTAAGAAATAATCGTAGTCATAGTATTCGTCGTACATACGTATGTAAGTCGAAGTCCACTGATTTATCGTCAGAAATACTTCACTGACCCAATTATTCTGTCGGCATACGCCGGCCGTAAGGTACAGCACCGACTGCTTCCGATCGAAGTGCATCACGTACTTGGTTCTGCGACAGTTTTTCCACACGTTGGCCAACCGAAGAAGAGCCGGATCGGTTGGAAGCGACTCGCGGTACGACGGTAGCGATGCGGTATCGTCTTTGCAGTAGATGCTAACGTTTAGCCGACCGTGGGCGTACGAAACACGGGCTTTAACACAATTATGCGCGTGCGAAGCGGGATTGAAAGCATTCAGCGGGTTGTAGTTTGGCCGCGCGTAGCGTAGATAAGTTAGCTGACCATCGACATCGAACCGCTGCTTGATGGGTTTCCCCTTGAAGGTGTGAAAGACGCACGATGGGCTTTGACTCACCGTACACCAATTTTGAACGTTCATGCCGCTACCGGAGTGAAAGTGGAGATAAAGTAAGATAAGCTTCATGCAATGTACTGACTGACGTACCCGTGCCATTGCCACTTGGAATTCTTTTAATGTGAGAAGATACCTGTGGGTGGGTTTTTATGGGTATAGCTTTACCACATACGCTTATATTACACCATAGAAAGAGTAGAGAACACCTTTACTCATTACAACATTCTTTGCTCTCAAACAAACGAAGTTTGGATATTGAGCAAGCGGGCTAAAATAGAGCGATTAGGTGAAATTTTATTATACAGACATTGCTAAACGTAAATTGTAGTCTAGACTCTTGGAAACATTCAAAACTTTAACATCAAGCTATATCCTATAATATGTACATGAGCTCCAAGACTCGCTTATCTAGTGACGAAGGTCTTTCAAAGGACATAACTTTTAATTAGTATCCCGACAAACAAGTGGTTTCCAACTATTGTGACATAAAATAGTCTAGTAGACCGGTAACATGACACACAAGGTCACGTAAGACATTAGTTGAAAAAGAAGAACTCATCCAAGACACAATCAAGTATAAAGCATGCCATTGGTGGATAAGAAAATATTGAAAATTGAGGTCAAATATTTCAAAAATAAAAAAATCCACACTTAAACTACGAAGAGTTTAACCTGAAGTATAAAAAAAACGAGAGACCTCTAAACACTTTAATGATTCTTGGTCAATTCAACCTTGGAATAAGCGATTTTTATTTAGACCTCAATCACTGTGATGAATACTAGTCGTTTGGTATGGATTCTAAAGATGGTTATTACATAAACTTTGTCTGGACTTGAAGTTTTAAAGTCTTATCTTGAAGTACTAACCAATCTTCTCTCTTGGATATGTTTTAACATACGAATTATTGCATGATTACAACCTTATGTCGACAAAAAAACAACAAAGCTAAGGTATTTTATTTTTACGATCACTTAAAACCAGGAATAAATCGATTGAGAAATGCCAATCTGTGTTGAAAACAGCAAGCAAGTGATTGCAAAGAGAATGATCCACTCCGTACTGCACAGAGACCACGAACCGTTTCTCGACAAGTCAAAGTGGACGGTCAATTCCGATCGCAGTGTACACCCTTCCCCCAAGTTAAGACGGAACAAATAGCTGGCATTGTACTGTTTGTCCATCCTCTGTATGTCATCGTCCTGCCACTGATTCAACACCAGGAACATCTCGCTCTTTCTACCGTTTTCCAGGGCCAAGCTACCCATCAGGTAGAGGATGTTTCGGTCCTTGTTGTATTGCACTCTGTACGATGCCGTCCGACAATTGCTCCACATGTTGAACAAACGCACCGATTCCGGATCGGTTGGTAGCAGATCCGTGAGACTTTGACCGACGATTCCGTTCCAGCAGTATATGATGATCGTCAGCTGCCGATTGCCGTACAACACGTACGCTTTTAGCAGCTCCAGCTTTACGCGCGAGGTACTGAAGCCACTGAACGGTGTGTAGACAGCGGTATCGTAGCGAAGATAGTTGACGTCGCCATTTATTTCAAACGGTTGCCTGACCGGTTTGCCTTTCCAGTTGCGCAGCGTGCAGGGTGGAACCTGCAGCCAACAGGTACCGGTTCCGAACTCCATGCACAAGCGAAACACCAACAGGCCGTAGTACCAGAAATTCATCAACAAGGTGCGAAGGAATAATCAGATCAAACCAATCTCTATCGCCTATTTACGCCGAATAGGTGCTCCTTCGCCCTCTTATAAACACCGAAGCCAGGAATAAAACATCGTACAAAGTATAAACTGTTCAACGCAAGTTCGGAAAAACTTTGATGGAATACTACATCATCATTACGTGTTAAGTACGTTATTAAGTATAACTCACCTAACTTGTTAGTAAAGACTTCGCCGCACATTCTTCTCGTCTCCGCAACACTGCACTCCGGATTCTCAATATACTTTCCCAAATAACACACAAACGTTTCAATTTTTCTACTTTACTTTTTTTTTTTGGTTTGCTCCATTTTCTTTTCGCATGGAAACGGTTTCATCCAGCAGTTACTGCAGCAGTTTCGCTTGTGTTTGTTTTTTTTTTCTCTTAATATAAGTGTTACTCTTTTGTTGGTTTTATCAGTTGTTTTACTTGTTTTTTTTTTCATTTCACTCTTTTTTGTCCACTTCCAGTATTGAATCCCTTTCGATTTGTGTTTTTTTCTGTATAGAGCTTGCATCAGCCACACTCTTTCTCTCTCTTATTCTTGCACACTTGTTTTTCCGTTTTAATCACTTCGTTTCCTTTCATCTGCATAACTTGCGCTTTTGTTGCTTTTGTTCACTTTCTCACCGCTTGTCTCTGTGTATATAAATTAAAATAAATACATTCTTTCATATATATAATAACACATTTAATCAACTGTTCCTTGTTTGTGTCTGCGTGTCGTCTGTGTCTGTCCTGTGTGCTTGCTAGTTTAACTCGTTCACTCAATTCTCGTTCCGATTAGCGCACGGCATCACTTTGTAGCGTTTGGTTTTGGATGTTTTTTATCTGCTTTTTTGTTTGTAATATTTCTTTTTCGTCACTTACGTTACCGTTCTTTTCGCATTAAGGACACACGGACGCATAAAAAGTCTCGGAAGTAAAATAATGCAAATTATTTCCGGCTTTTTTTCTCTAGTTTTTTTTTTTGGTTCGCCTTAGATGATAGTAGCGTAAACGTGTTGGTGCTCTCATGCTTTGGTTATGGCTTCGTCCGGTCCTCTGCCTTCCGGAATCTACTAGACCGCATAACATTTATTGTAGGATTTTTTCTGTTTATTTCTCCTTGTGCTACACTCACAGACCGCGAAACTAAGGGTGGAAAGTAAGATTATGCAACTTTATGCTGTCGTAACAAATCAGCACGGATGGTTTTTTTTCCTGCGCGCTCACTGGTAAACAGCGCCGCCCATGAGAGACAATCATTTTTAATGATGCACGGTATGTACGGTAAACAATATCACCAGGACTCAGAGTTTTTGTGTGACTAGAACGTTGACACTGCTACAGTTTGGCATGTCACTTTGTGCTTAACACATCGTGAATCGCAAAGACGATAATTTAGTGCATATATCGGAACGAAAGGCAGCTCTACCACTTACGATTCAACCACGGTACAAGCAGCAACGAACGAAACAAAAAACTACATCTTCGGATTGTTCTCGAAAGGAAGAAATGATTCCAAAACTAGCACCCAGTAGGAGGCGAGATAACGTCTGGCTTTAACACAAACTATCGCTGGTTGGCATTGCTTGCATGCTCGCCTGCTGTGTGTTTGTTTTCCGTTATATGTTTGGGATTGTTTCACTACTATTTTCACTATATTATTTAACCGTTTCGCATTCGGATTAGTATGTGTGTTTCTGGGTTACTCTTGCTGTTTAAATATAATAAATCTGTTGTTTTTTTCTGCTGATTGTTATTACTAGAATGCTCCTCTCTGTGTATCGTATTCCATCATTTCCTGTCCCCTTTGCATGTTAGTTCGTTGGCATGTAAATAATACCGCTGCCGTTGCTGCTTACCTACAATTTTGCTCGCTAGTCCGCTTTCGTTTCATTTGCTTCGCACTACTTTATGGCAACTGATAAACCGGCAACATAGTTTATGCTTTCTCCTACACAACTCTCAAACAGCACCACCTGTGTATGTGTGTGTATGTGTGTAGTTCGGTATGGTTTAGTTTAATATTATTAATATTTCTTTTTGGTTATCGATCACACATTTCTAAGAAGCAATAACTCAATCGGTTTTTTTTTTCATCACACAACAACTGCTTCGGCGCAATTTGGTTTCTATTGATTTCATTCCAGGAGGGTGTCTTTTATCGAATTATAAAACTCGGCGTGCCGAACCTTATCGGTTAAGCGACACTTTGGATTGGGTGGTCCTTCCTTCTGTGTGGGGGTGTCTTTTTTATCGTATTGCTGTGGGGTTTGCTGACCAATTGAAAGAATGATTTGCGCCTCCACTGGCAACAACGGAACTGCATGTCCAAGCGGGTGCTTTGCTAGCGGCATACACCATCTTCTTCCTCGACGTATGCCTATGTTCGCGCTTGTTTGCAAACACTTTCGATCTTGCACGCTCTCATTATGAATTGCGCCTGGACGTGATTCACGATTCATAGCCCTAGCCACCTTCCCCGGTACCGATTTGCATCGTAACACTCTAATAGTTAATATAGCGATTCTGCCTATAGTAGTTAAGTATGTAGTCGCCATCTTTGGACGTGTTTTGCGCACGACGCATTCGACTTGCCATTCGTTCGTATCACATACTATGGTGATACCCTGCACTGGCCCTACTCATGTAGTTGTTTCTGTTGGTCCTGCCTGTATGTGCCAGAATGATACACACGCTCAGCTTGTGCGCGCGTGTCTCATGCTCAGTAACTAAGTTTACATATGTTGTTGCAAAAACGGCACAACAAAACTTGTGGCTTGTGGCGCCGTTTCGGAAACGTGCACATATTTCATGTTGGTACACGTTTTGTTGACGTGTATCCGTCCTGTTATTGCCTTATTTTTTGCCGGTACTCTTCGTAAAGCAACGCATCTTGAACCAGGGAGGGAGAAGTAGTACGTATGCCATAATATGTATCGTTCTAAACAAATGTCACGTTCACTCACTCACGCTGTCACATTTTGCCACACTTAACGACTACTAGCTTGTCTTTCTAATTGTCACTCCGCCTTGCTGCTTTCGCTGGCTTCCGTGCACATTTAAAACCCACCTTCACCTGCACGTAACAGCGCACTTTTGCATTCGGATCACGGATTAAGGATGGTTCGCCGCACGTGGAGGCGCCTTTGAGTGAGTAACTAGTTGTTCGCCTTCGCATCCGATACGGCGGCCGATCTCTGATCAGCCCAGATCACATTATACCCACTAAGAGTAAGTTTTAGTTTGTATGGTTTGTTAGCTATGTGTTTATGCTTTTGCACTACTACGTTTCTGTTTACTGGCTCTACGTCGGGTTTATGGTTATGTCTGTGTATACGCGCCGGTATGGGTTAAGATTCTCCGTCACTAATGATTCGTCGTGTCGTGTGTGAGAGTTTCGGCTGCTGCCTTATTTCCGTGCTACCTTATCGGAGCGATTTGGTCGCTTTGGTGCTGCTGTAGCCGCCGCTGTGCTGCGGTCGTGGTGTGAATTGTCGGGATGCTAAAAGCATTACAAAAGAGAAAAGGTATAAGAAACTGGCGACGAAGACAGTCGAAAGGCTGCTAGACTTTCTTAAGTACAGGGTAATGTTTATCTACTAGACTGGTGCTTGTTTGAATATTAGACTTTCATTTCTGTTTCCTTCGCAATGTATGATGTAAAATTAATCAATTATTTTAAATCATTTGCTTCGAGATCTGATGGTAAAGATTCTAGAAAATTTGTGAATATATACTACTTTTTTATTTTGCTTCACGTTTGTCGAACATTCAGATTGATAAATTGATGATTGAT
>JXXB01037742.1:0-15932 GCA_000956275.1 Anopheles koliensis | reverse complement strand
TCACACACACACATACACACAGCACAAGCAAGTATAGCATAAGTATGTTGCTGCTTTCGGGTCGCATTCTTTTATGGCTTGGCGACTAGTTGTCCCTTCCCTAGCCCGGGTTCTTCTTTTCTTCCTAGCTGAAGAACACGCTGCTCTCACAAGCATTAAGAATTGAATCTTCGTGCAGCGGGGAGGGATGGAGGACACATGGCGGCACATAAAACAGGCAAACGAATATTACAGACAGGAAGCCAACGTCTAGATGGCCCGTACAGCCAGCAAGCCAGCTCAAAGCCATACCCATAACGACAGCAATGTCTCGATGGGCTGCATCCCTCTTCTGCACACATACGTGTGCAATAAGTGAACCACACACGCACACACACACACACCTACACACCTACACACTTGCGTGCACCCTCCAGCGGTTGGGCGGTGAAAAATCACGCACGAAACCACTTCAGCCAGCTGAGAAAGCGCGTGGTAGCTGTGGGTGGGAACGGATAGATGACGGTGGCGGCGCCTGGCAGCCATTTTGATTTGTTTACATTCGAACGATACTTCAGGCCAATGCGGTGTGTATCTATGTGTGCGTGCGTGTGAGAGAGTTTTGTACGATTTCCTCTTCTGGGCGAATTTTTCCTCCAGCTGTGGGTTGGAGCTACCGCCGCCACCACCGTGGGAGAGGGTGGGGGAGTGATGCACCTAAAAGGAATTGCATATTTTCCTTCCCTTCCGTCGCGGAAGCCCACCGAATACCCTCGTTTAGAAGACTTCGCTGCCTCTCGCTCTAGCCATTGGAGATGCGGAGCGCCGTGCTGTAAAATAGTTCGCAATTCAGCCGCTGGTGATAGTTTGTGGCGCTGGTGCTGTTAAAAAAATAGGCATATTTTTTCATTCCACAGTCTTTTCCCTCCCGCCGCACGCTGTGAGCAGTGGAACGAGGAGCGCGGGGGATGGAAAGCAGCGTCACTAGCTACTTCTTCTCATTGAAAAGAGGTAAAATGTGAAAGGGGTGGCTTGCCCCTGCCGTGTAAACTAGAAACACGCACACCACTACACTACCAAAGCACCAGAAAGCTCCAACGCGAGCAGGAGGAGCTCGTGGGCCGCACTGGAGGAAGCGGAGGGAGAGGCTCTACGAGAACGTTGATTGATCGTGGAAATCTAACCACATACACACATACAAACATCGAGTGGAATGCGTTTCTTATGACTTCGAAGGAAAATACTTTGTTTTGATTATTTTAATGTATTTTTGTTGTTGCTCGTGGTACAAATCACACCTCACTTGTCATTTATTGGCACACGCACACAAACGGGGAATTAATGTCACTTGGTTATTGCAAAATGGAACGATTAGTCATCAATAGCAGCAGCAGCAGCAGCAGCAGCACTGTCACCGTCAAGGTAGAAGGCGTTTTCAGATTGATTGTTGGAAGAAGATCGTGCGAAAGAGGAAGGAAATGTACCTGCAGCCTATCGTGATTAACCCAGCTCACGCTCACTATTGATTGATTATGCAGGTGGCAGGGTTGGTTGCACTTTTCCTGCTTCTTTTGTGTGAGGAACGCGCTTTTCCGACAAGGCTTCTCTACGAACAAGCAACAACACGACTAAAAACAGTCGCGCACACATACACCGCTCGCCAGTCGCAAGCGCGTAAGTAAAGGAAGAAAACAACTCACCTATTCCTTTTTCTCTCCCACTCTCTCTCTCTCTCTCACTCTATTGCTCGCACGAACACTCTCACACACACTTGGAGTTTTTTTTACTCTAAAACATGAAGTAGACAAAAAAAAAGATTAGATTGTTTTCAACTCGCACACGGTGTCCGTGTTTCGTGAACTTCAAAATGCCGTGTGTAGGTGAGTTCACAAACACACACACCACGGAATAAACGTGCACGACTATTTATAACGCGCTTCTTTGATGGTCCTACTCTAAACAAAACAATTTTTCACGCACGAGAGTCCCACACCCACCACATCACCCCAGTAGACACCACCCATTATCATGACATAAACTGATTGCTTTTTGGGTTTTTTTTTTCACTGTTTGAATAAAGCATTCACACCGGGCAAGTGGCTCCAGAAACCGAGAAAATTAAAATGAAAAACTACGTTCACATCGAACACCCGAAACGGCGACGGCACCTTTCACCCGTATTCCTTGGAAAAATAGTCCACTATCTGCCTTATTTTCACGTGTGTATGTGGAAGCTGTAAGCGCCGTTGTCGACGTGAAAGAAAATGGTTTTGGGAAAACTGGCCAGCACCGTACAGGCACACACCACACAAGCGTCGTTTGACCAGCTTTACCTCGCTCGATGTTTTACTTCAATTTACGCACGCAATCCTCGCTCGAGCAGCGTTCCGAGGACGGCAGCAGTAAAAGCTATTTCGAAGGGGGTTTTGCGGACACACGCTGTACGCATATTCAAGCCAACCACACACACATACACATACAAGCATACATACACACACTAACACTAACAGGGAAACCCTGGCTTATCGAGCCGTCACTGTATAGAGTGAAATCTTTACGAATTGAACTGCTAGATAGAGAGAGCGAGAGTGCTGTAAATATGACTTCATTTTAGATTAACCAATAAAGTTTTCACCACAACGCCTAGCCGAAGAACGGAACGAGAGGCGACAATCGAGGTCTCTCTCTTTCACAAAACTCACTAGTGATATATCAAACGATACGGCGTGCCAGGAAGCGTGGAATCATTAAACTAAACTTCACGAACGAACGAATTCCTGTCACTGCTCTTTGGCTTGAAGCAAAAAAACTGGCTTCTGGTTGATCTGTGGAGAAGCCAGCCTTAGCGTGGAGAACGAGTCGGGTGTGTAGGAAAACTGATTTCAAACTCTCTAGCCTGACCTAGGAGGCACGGAGAGGTAAACCGACCGGGAGAAAATTCTCGAACCCCTGGAGGATGTACGAAAGTCTAACGTCTGATAGCAGAAACATTCTTTCAACCCGGGGAAAAAGGCTCCGTTAGCAGTGGTATGAAAGTTGATCTGTGTCTTTCATTACAAACAGTCCAAAAAAGTATGCCACTTAAAGCGCATTAACAGAATGAGTTAAATAGAATCCGTCATAGGTTTAATGAATAACTGAGCTAGTTTCTTTCTAATCGTTGTGTTTGGTGAAAACTTATTATGTACAAACTTATACTATGTAGTGGGGAAATGTAAGAAATGCCAAGCAGAAACAATTTACAGAAACAATACGCTTGCTCTTTAGCAAAAAACAAACACACTAGTATATAATTCCCGGTGTCAATAATCTCATGCAGATAGTATCTCCGTAGCAAAAAAGATTAAGCGACTTTCAGCCAGTAACTTAGGATACTAAGCCCAAGCTTAACCTAATACGATTTATCCTTAGAGTATGGCGGTTCAAACACCGGATATGAAGCATGTGGATTTACATACAAAGCATGAAATGATATCTTCTAAATTTTCAATTTTAATCTCAGTTTAAATAATAAATAACTTAAACCTGAATTTTACAATTCAAATAAATTTAATAAACAACAAAAATATCAGATTATATTAACAAACAATAAAAAAAAACATTATCTTAAAACAATAAACATAATGCTTTCTCATTTCCTCATAAAAAAAAATCGCCGAGTGAGCATTATGTTGCCTCCAATTTTACGACATCACTGCACCTGCTCAAACTCCACTGGCGGATGTTGTTCGTAGTAAACACATTTCATTCTTTCATTCGTCTCATTCGCATCTATATTCTCGTGCGTAAACAAACACAAATGCACGTTCCCTTAAACATTCCTATCTCTCTCACTCAGACGCGAACACGCTTTGTTACAGGCCAGTCATGTGGCTTTGTTCTTTCACACTACGTTCATGACGATTCTATGAACGGGTTTAAAGGGAACGGACAGAGAGCAGAAAAAGCGCTTATTATTCACATTCTCTGCTGTGACGTCATCAAGGGAATGTGAGCTATCTCTGATGCTGCAAGCGATAAAATTATTTACATTTCGTTTTCAATTGATTTGAAATTTCGTTTTGTTTTTAATTCAAAAACTTACAATAAATTCAACAAATGCGCATTTAATTCAAAAACCGACTTTTATAAAATTGCTTCTAAAATTAAAAGCTGATAAAATGTATTAAACTAACCTTCACTGTATGCTATAGTCAATTTTGTTTGTCGTTCATTTAAAATTAAAAATTAAATAAAAAAGATTTGGATGAGATGAGCACAATTATGTTAACGCGATGTATTTTTTCCCCAGAAATTCTCTCCATCTTTTATCTTGTCCTAGTGTCGTTCGTGCAGGTAAGATTATGAAGTGTTAGATTATGAATATAGGCAACTATATTCATAATATAACTATAAAATGTAGAACTTACTAAAATAAAAACATAATGTGCATTTGTTGCAAGTGCTGGCGAGTTTGTGAGATTGAATTTGCATTTTCGGATTGATTATTTACTGTTGGACCCACTGAGCCACCTGTTTGTGTGTTTTTATCAAACATCATGCTAAAATGCATTTTATTATATTATTTCACACTATTTTACTGCGATGACTAACGATTGACTGTTTGTTCAAAATTGGCACTCGTCGTTATTCGAGACAAAACAAGAAGGTTTTTTACAACTCTATATGAAATAATACCGTCTTATGAGACACATGAATATGAAATAATAACTATTTAAATAATACCGACAGTAAATATCAAGCAACAACAAGGAATTAAGTACCATATCACCCGACACCTTTTAAAAATCCCCACAAGGTAAAGGCATGTTTTGTAACTCAAAAAACTTCTCCCACTTATCACAATTGTTAGGGTCTCACTTTTCTCGTAAGTATTCGCGTAGATCGTCCAGCTTGAAGCGGTGCGCATAGTCGTACGCGCGTGACACCGCAAAATAGCCGACGAGAAACATCAGCCCAACGATGGCTATCATAAGAAATACGCCCACGAGTAAACTTACGAGCATGACGGAAGCGGCCGTTATGAGGGCACCCTCGATCAGCACGAATCCGGTGAACGCCATCACCGCCGTCGTCATCGTGAAGAAGATGAACACGAGGAACGGTAGTGTGAATGTGAAGATGACGATCGCCACGGCCAGCGCTAGCAGTGGATACTGTTGCAAGCTGGCGAAGATAGCTTGCGCGATTTCCTGCAACCGGTACCGGGCGGCTGTCTCCGACAGCGTCTTGTTGATTCGATGCACTATATGTGGGCGAAAAAAGAACAGTATAAGCGGTAGGATCGTTTAAGAGTACAAAGATAGGATCATATTTACGATAAATCGACATCCGAGAGAGGATGAAGCGGGCCAAATCTTCGTTCCGACGATGGCGTCGTTCCATTTCTTTTACGTTCGGTGTTTTGCTGTGCTCGGGGTAGCTCTGCGAAAGGTAAACAATAGCTCGTGGATGAAGATGTAAGCATATTAATAAAAGCAATTCTTACCTGTACCTCAATCCGTTCGTCTACGGATGAAGCAGACATCATTCAATTATTTAATTAAAACAATCCGCGACCTGGAAAATGACTTAAATGGAACGAACTGCACCGAGACGATTGCGAATTGAGTGAAGAACCGCGGTTGCCACAGTTTTGACAGATGACAGTTTACGTAAATTGAAGCTGTTGAATTGTTGCATGGAATTTTGAAACGGCAAAAATTAGAGCAACAGAAATTGTTTTGGATCGAATTAAAATAGAAATACAATTTTATACGTATATTGTAAACTCTTGAATGAAAATTTCATACGAACACAGTAAAAAAAAGTTAACCTTTCAGCACACATCACCCTACTTTGACAAACGCGAGATTTGTTTAGACAGTGATCTCGATGATGTAAACAAAAACAATACTTCCCGTTCGTCGTTACGCGCGGGTCGGAATTGGGTCTTACTAGCAGTATTAAATTTCCGACTCCCGTGATCTCACTATGAGTTTCAGCGCAGTTGCCTACTTTAAGCACACAGTAGTGGCCGTGCTCGCCATTTTACTGTTCTATTTGGTGGCATTCCGAGGGCAGCAGATTCTACAATACATCATTCCGGAAAATTCGTTAAGTGCCCGGCTGGACGGATCAACCCAGAATGGGGAGCGGTTGTTCACCGAGCAGGAGCTGCTAGTGTACGATGGAAAGGCGAGCGATCTGCTGTACCTGGTCATTATGGGACAGGTGTACGACGTGACAAAAGGCATAAAACACTACGGACCGGGCGAGTCGTATCACATGTTTATTGGTAAGAAATCAGAATAACGAATCTGTGAGGAAAGTGATATAGAATTTCATGTTTTCATTGCAGCACACGATGCATCCCGCTCGTTCGTTACCGGCGAATTCGAACAATACAACGAGGAGCTGAGCGACGTTTCCGGTCTAAAGGACACGGAGCTCCAGCAACTGCTTACGTGGTTGGAATTCTACGACAAGACGTATCAATACGTCGGCAAACTGATCGGGCGATATTTTGATGCCCACGGACAGGAAACGACCTACCGCCAGCACGTGCTGGAGCGTGCGGCCAAAGCGAAGGATGCCGACCAGGAGGATCGTAAGTATCCATCGTGCAACGTCGAGTGGAAGGTTGAGATGGGTACGCGCGTCTGGTGTACGACACGCAGCGGTACTGGCCACGAACGTGGCTGGGCTGGTCGCCCAAGAAAGGTGATCGAGGTGGACGGTGACACCCGAAGCGTGCAGTTCTGTGCTTGCGTGCCGGACGACGAAACCGGCACAGACCCCCAGTACGTACCGTTCCCCGGTTGCAACGAAACGGCCGACACATGCATCATACCGGATCAAAATTAAAATGAGCTTTGAACATGAAACAATGCATTAGAACAAACAACGAAGTATGCAATCCGTCCAAGCGAAGCGAACTAAACATGCCTTATGCGACTGCTGCAGTGCAATACACATATCATTAGCGCGTAAGGAACGTGAAATCGATGAAAGAAGACAATGATATTAACATGATATTTTTAAGCCGTTCGAAATACACGTGTGTGGTTAATTTTTCAATAAATGCTGAGTTATCGAAGTGCTACTGAGGTGGAAAGAGACTGGCCTGATTGCAGAGAAATCTGTTATTTACAACGTTACATATTTTGACTGGTCTATAGTCAATCCGCTAAGATCTTGCAACCTGGTGGCGAAGTAAACGATTCCATATTCAGATTCAGTACCTTCCAAACATCGTCAGGTTCTAGGACATTCCATGCAAAATACACAGGTTTCATTATGAAAACTAATGACAATATATTTATCGTCTAGACACAGATGGTTGGTTAGCCATGTTAGCCAATCAGTAGCATCTGGCGATTTAGAAGGATTTCACAGCTAATGGAGTCTCCAGTAAGTGTTCTGTTTTTACATAAGAAATAATACAAATCCGTATTCTAAATACTAAACCGCTGCTGCGCGGCAGCCTCCTGGCCTTGTGCTTGTCCAGGCCCCTGTGCCGGACTTTGCTGCTGTTCCTGTTGTCCTTGTTGTTCCGGTTGTCCTTGTTCCTGTTGTCCTTGTTGTTCCTGCTGCTGTTGTCCGTGTTGCTGGGCGCGCCCAGGTGCTGGTGGCAGTCCACCGCGCATCATGTAGCGTTGCAAGTTCTCCGGCGTATAGTCGAGTATCTGGCGCTGTTTGGCACGGTTGTGTTTCTTCTGGTGGAAGTAAATCTTCAGCACACCCTTGACTGTGACGAACGCCAATCCGCCGAGCAGCGTGCGGTGTAGATCGTTCCGGATCGACGTGAAGAAAATACGGCCGATGATAGTGGACACGGTCGGTAGCAGCAACGCACCGCAGAAGATGCGCGTTACGGAAAGTGGTTCTGAGGTGCTGGCCGTGTTGTTCGGGTATGGTTCTGGATAGGTCGGTGTCGGTTCGTTACTGGAAGGAGGAGTAGAGAGACGGTCGGCACGGTAATCTACATTTATGAGAAAAGAGTTCCGATACTCACGATACGGGCAGCATCAGCGAGATGACTGGGTACTTGCGAGGATCAAACTGCCGGTTCTGCAGGAAACGCAGCACGATGTCTTCCCAGCGGAACATTCGGCCGATGATGAGGGCCACCGGGATGGTCGGCAGGCAGAGCAGCAGCGCGATCGGTTCCGCCTGCTCCATCATCGCCAGGCCGCGTTCGACACCGGTCGTCTGCAACACCGTCACCGCACCGAACGTCATCGCCGACCAGTAAACGGAGCAGACGATCGCACCGGCCGCCACGCCCGGGCTTAACTGCTTCGCGATGATATCCAGCCGCTCCAGCAGTACCGCGAAACTGCCCATCGACGGGAGGATGATGATGTAGCGCGTCTGGCACTGCGGGCAGCTAATGCTTTTGTATGGATTTCCCTTCTGTTTCTCGTCGACCCAGCGCTTCAGACACGACTGATGCACCCATTTTGTAGCACCACGACAATTGCACGGCTGCACCCACGGTGCCCGCTTGTCGTCCTCCTCAGTCGCAAAACAAACCCAACAGTATCGTTCCTCTTCCTGCAGCTCCTCTTGCTGCAGCTCCTCTTGCTGCTCCGGGCTCTCATCCAATGCGGATGTGTCGCGTGGTGTTGCGGATGATGGTCCCTGACCGTCTTTGCCGCTATCGGGTTCAGTTTCACCGAGGTGCTGGCTGCTGGCCTCTTCCAGATCGTCGCCTTGCATATTGTACGGCTAGTCGCGGGCGGGTAATTGTTGCCGTAGAACGGGAATGCGGGGAGAGGAGGGATACAAGGAGATCTCGTTGAGGTTTTGTACTGCCGCGCGTCGCGAATCCTTTTGCTGGCTTGCGCAATTATTACGAAAATTTACACGGGGCCCTCGGCCAAACGCTTTGTATTTCAAGATACCTATGTGAACTACGATTGGGGTATTGTTTTTGGCTGTCACCGCAACAGCTGACAGTGTCAACAGCAAATCTGTATTGGGGCATTGCACACCTCACGCTGGAGTTATCGTGCGGCAGTATGGGCGATGTTGGTGTGGTGTATGAACGAAATAAAACGCTTTTCAGCGAGCCGGATCAATTTGTTGCATAAATTAATGTAAGGCTTCTAGTAAACGAATGCACTCTTTTGTTTTCTCTCACACAGTAGTGGTAGTAACCTTTTTCCCAAAAAGCCAATCAGAGACAAAAAAAGAATAAACTGACAGCATCGTATTCCCGCTGAACGGTTTCATTTTTTTCAATTGTAAATATCGTAACATGAAATGTAAACAACATAATTTTCAGAGTATATGCTAGGTTTAGAAAATCTACGATAAAGCGTGCAAAATATTTTCAACTACCATAATGATTTGTCTTTTGCACTGTGCTTCGCTTGATCGAGAAACTTCGATTGTAGCCCTTTGACAGTCTCTTTGCTCAGAAATATTGAGCTGCGCCATTGGTTAGGCGCGATTGGCGCCAAATTAAATTACCTTAAACGATTCAAATGATTTTTTGCTCCAGATAGTCTTTCAAAACATAGGAGATCGTCGCTTTTCCTTGGCGAATTTCCATCTTATGAAATGCTTCAAATTCATTGTCTGGCGTAATAATAAAAACAAACTGAAAACCTTCCATTTAAGCCATGGAAAAACTATGTTTGTTTTTCTCTGTGTCTGAAACCTTGGCACAAAAATTTCTCTTAAAAGCGTACGTTGGAATAGATTACGTTAAAATGAGTTATTTCTTTTACGTGCAACTCAATGCGTATCAAAGTTAGGTGGCAAATCTAAAACTTTAGATATCTTTCATTTTCGCCCATTGTTCATAGCGAAGCATTCCACGCAACCCTGGTTGGCCGTTTTTCGCGCCATTTTGACAGTTATTGTGGGAATGCTGAGGAGGCAGGAAAGTGAGAAAGGGCTGTTGTATATTTTTCTTTGGCTCCTTCACCATCCCACACTTTGCAACCGTCACAGCAGCGCGCTGTCAGTTGCGCCGAGAATTTAAACGCGCGCCCGAGAAAGAGAGAGACAGAGGAAAGCCAAAGCCAGCGGTCTGTCAGTTTTGACAGAACCGAAGCGTAGCCTGTGTAGGGGCTAAGAGGCTTGGGAAAGAATTCGCGCACAAAAATCGCACGCTCGGGCGCTGCTGCTTGTGTGGTACAGTACAACTGTGTGGCGGAAAGCATTATTTAATTTCGGTGGTAATCTAAAGCGGCCCTGGTGGGCCACCCGTGTGGCACGTGCTGTGTGTGTCTGTCTTTATTCGAGGTGGTAGGAAATCGGTGGAAAAATCCGCGGGATAGGGGCCACAACAAAGTGTGAAGTGCGTCTTATGCCTGGTGCGACGGCACCAAACACTCATGTGGTGCCCGCCGGCGTCACTTCATTTTCTTTCCGATCCGTGCGCCCCGTAGCAACAAGCACAACCAGCGGAAAAGCTCGAAACTCGCCTACTTGTGCGTTAAAAGGCGCGCGTGGCTGGTAGTTCCTGCCCTGTGTGTTTATATTGCAAATCAAAAACAGACGTTGCGCCAGATACCAGCAATCAAACTAGCAAGCGACTCTCAAACGATGCCCCTGCTCAGGCGACAGGTGCTGCAGAAGGCAGCCCCTGCGGAGCGCCTGAAGGACAGCGACGAGGTGTTCTACAGCGAGGAGACCGGAGAAATATTCAGCAACTATGAGTAAGTAACAATGCGTGATCAAGTGCGCTTGCTTCCGGTCGTGCGTCACCGACCCGTCCGTAAGCTGTTGCATCTGCTCTTCCTCTTGCTTGGTGCAAGCAACGAAGCAAGAAGAGGAAGAAGCACACAAACTTTTCTGCTGCCTCCTCGGTTTCGCAGCTGCATAGAAACAGACAGGCGCGCTTGGTACATGGGTTTTGCACTTTTCTTGTCGCCCACAGGGACTACTTCCACCGCATCATGCTCATCTCATCGATGGTGTGGAGCTGTGCGATGACCGGCCGCCCGAACCTAACCTACACCGAGGCGGTCCAGTCGGAAATGGCGGCCCGGAGGCTGCTGCGCACGTTCCCGTCGCCGGTGAAGGGTCCGTTCCTGCTGGTGGCTTCGCACACCCAGCGCACGGCGATCAACGAGATGCACGAGGACGTGTACGGATTTGTGAAGGATCATCTATTCCGGAACGAGACGGTAGACGCGATGGACGCCGTGGCCAAACAGTGGCGCCGGGCAGTTATCGTGAACGTCGTGGTGGACAGGTAGGAACGCATTCTGCGTGTAGCAGTAGTTGCAGTTATGTTCGAGGCTTAAATCGAGACAAACCGTGGAGTATCTGCCCGCTAGAACTATGCCGCTTCAAAGCGGTCTGATGATGACGCCTCAGTCAGTCCCGCGTGCGGTATATAATGCGCATTTATCACGAAAATCTCACGAATAACGAACACAAAGCAGAGCAGGTAACTTTTGAATGATCATATCGTTTAGGAAAATATCGATACATTCGAACAAACGCGCACTCATACTACTGCTTTATATTTGTTTATTGGCTAATGTTGTATTTTTAATCTACACGCACAGCATACAAACCCTGGTGGATGTTTTTAACATTAAGATCGATCTTTTGATCTTCATGGCGAATATGTAGAGCGCAAATATGACATTTTTTCAATGCATGACTGCCCGCCTGGGGATTCCATTTACCTCGAGAGATTTGCTTACATATTCATCGCTCGTTTCTCAAACCTTGTTTTGTTACATTTATTGATTTGGATTGAAAATTGTGACGAATCAGCTTATTTTGATTTTTTTTTCACGAACCGAACCCGATCTTCTTCGATGGCTGTTAAACGATGGGGATAAAATTGATTGAAAACTAGTCTATATTCTGAAAAACACATCCCAAAAATAGTAGGTAATTTGCTCATCGTTCAATTTCGAAGTAAAGTATTGGCTCATATCGAGAATATGTTTTACCGGTTGTTTATCATTTATAAATAATTTAGAACATGTTTTAATAGATGATAGAACACATTCATCTTTCGAAGATGCTATGAATTGTCGTCGAAATTCCGAAGGGATTTAACTTAAGCATAATTAGAAGCAGTTGCGTGGGAACATATGTTACCAGCTAATAGTGCATTATTCACAACGGATTTTATCCATTATGCAATTGTTAAGAGATGAACGCAACATAATGACGTTAGTGATAAACATATCCATCATTTCCCTCTGTCCCCAGTTCTGGCTCTTTCGCCTATCAAGTGGCGGCGAAAGACGGTAAGACGCCCGCAACGTGGACCGCACCGGCGACTGACGTGAAACGAGACCGCAGCCTTCTGACGCGCGACAAATGCAAGCTCTTTCTCAAGCAGCACGTGGAGGCGAGCGGGCCGGGTGGTCAGCTCCGGATCAAGCCGGAGTCGCTCGCCCGCTACGTCACCGAGGCGGGTCTGACCGACGAGAAGGTGTTTTGCGGTCGGCCGCCAACATTCGGCCAGTCGAAGCGGCTGAAGGCGAACGCGGACCGTGAGGCGGGTGGTGGTGGTGGTGGTGGTGGTGGGGCCGATGGTGCGGCCGCGGCACCGAAGAAGAAAGCGTCATCGACCACCGACAAACAGACGTCGGCGGAGAAGAAACAGAAGCAGGAAGGCAAGAAGAAGGCCGGCAAACAGCAGCAAAGCGGTGGTTCCGGGGCGAAGCAGCCGAGCGTCTTGAAGTACATCGAGAAGGTGGCATCGCAGCCGGGTGCGGGGGGTACTGGGAGCGGATCCGAGGCGGTCGCCATCACGAATGCGAAGGCGAAGCAGCAGGCGGATGAGTTGGCGGCCATCCAACGCCGGCTGGCCCAGGAAGCGCTGGCCAGGAAGCGGCTGGAGGAGGAGAAAGCGCTGCTTCTGCAGCAGGCGGCCCTCGCGCTGAAGCGCTTCAATGCCGTGCTGGACGATCAGGATCTGCCCGACCAGCGCCCGATGCCGCCGGTTCAACCCGTCCGCCCGCTGGTACCGTCGAAGTATTTCGGCAACTTCGTCTTCATCCTGGAGTTTCTGAACTCGTTCGCCGATCTGCTCGCGGTGCGCAGCAAGTTTTCCGGCGGCATCACGATGCATCTGCTCGAGCGGGCGTTGATCCTGCGCGAGGTGAACGGTCCGCTGAGCGATATCTTGCAGGTGCTGCTGAGCGCCATTTTCAGCCAACAGGTGGAGGAGGAGAACGAGGTGGACGTGCGGTACGCGCGGGTGGAGAACCTGGCCCAGAAGCGGCAGACGGTGCCGGAGCAGGCCCGGGCGCGCGATGCGGCCCTCTGGTGCGAGCAGCACTACTGCGCCAAGCTGAACGAGCTGCCGATGGACTCGATGACGGTGTCGGAGCTGCTGCGGTTGCATTTTCTCTCATCCGGTGCGCTGGTGGAGGAGAAAGCGGCCAAGCACCGGTACTACAACCGGGGCGGGTACGGGGGTGCGGACGACCCCGGGTTGCGCCTCGTGCAGGACTACCCGCACATCCTGCGGGCGCTCCGGCAGTACTCGGTGTACCAGCTGCCGATCGGCGACATCGTGCAGATCCTGTGCTGCCTCATCCACCAGCTGCTAACGTACGGGGGTGTGCGGGAGCTGGTGGAGGAGCGGGTGGAGCGGGCACGGTCGGCGCGTCTCAGCTACCAGAGCAATCGGTACGCCCAGCGCCGGCTGACGGTGAAGACGGGCTCGCAGAAGAACCAGGCGCGGGAGGACATGAAGCGCGAGCTGGCCGCGTTCGGCGGTGGTGACGGCCCGGCCAAGGAGGAACACCGGCGGCGGCTGCAGGAGCGGCTGGAGGAGCAGTGCGCCCGGTTCGATGCGAACGCGGCCCGGGAGATGAAGGTGCTGCACGCGGAATCGGCCCGGCTGAAGGAGGACTTCTTCGACTACCAGATCTACCTCGGCACGGACCGGTGCTTCCGGAACTACTGGCTGTTCGAGTCGCTGCCGGGGCTGTTCGTCGAGCACGACCGGAAGTTTGCCGGCCGGTGCCAGGACGAGCCGACGCCCAACTATCCCGGGCTGGCCCAGTGCCCGGTCGACCAGCGCAAGAAGTACATTACCAAAGCGATCACGCAGTGTGCGGGCTCGGATGCGGTCGCGGCGCTGCTCGACGTGCAGACGATTGGGCAGCAGGCGGGCGAGCCGGGCCGACCGGAGCCGCCGGTTTACGAGCAGCTGCTGGCCGTTGGCTGTAAGGAGCTGGAGCGGGCGGAAGCGCTCACCGCCCCTTCCAACCGGGAGCTGCTCATGTGTACGGCGCAGCCGAACGACTGCCCGGCGCACACGGTCGACCACGGGCAGACGGTCGGGTGGGGCTTTTACTCGACCGCCGACGAGCTGGACGCTCTCATTCGCAGCCTGAACGTGCGCGGCGTACGCGAGAAGGCCCTGCGCGAGACGCTCGAGTGCGAGCGCGACCTGATCGTGACGCACATCGAAAAGTGCCCGGTGGAGAAACTGTCGATGGGGTTGACGGCGGCCGAGCGGAACGCCGCACTTGCCGAGATCGTGATGCGCAACCAGAAGCGGTACGATGCGCCCAACTTCAGCCACGATCCGGGCACGGAACCGAACGAGATACTCGAGTCGGTGTTCGTGGAGCACCTGCTGGAGCTGGAGGCGAAGATTACGGTCGGGTATTTGGGTGTGATGCGCGTGCATGATCGCGAGCGGTGGCGGGAGGCGCTCGAGGGTGGCGAATACGATCCGCAAACGGATAAGCCGCTGGTTTGGGGCCCGAAGCGGCTGGCGAAGCAAGACCCGGCGGAAGACGCGGCGGCGGGGGCGGCGGCCGGGGCCGCGGATTCGGCGAACGATGGCGAACAGAAGCAGGATGGTGGGGAATCGCGGGAGGAGCGGGAGCGACGCGCGAGCAGTGAGCAAGGGAGCGAGGCGTCCGAGCACGATCCCGGCTACCAGCTGCTGGACACGACCGTCTCGCTGATGGACGTCACCGTCGACGGGGAGGCGGACGATGCACCGGAGTACCCGCTGCACGAGTCGGACACGCTGCTGGCGCGTGTGCATGCTCTCGCCCGGGCCCTGCTGCAGGTGGCGCAGTGCATCGACCAGAAGTTCCTGCGCCACCCGTTCGGTCCGAAGACGGACCACAAGGATCGGGCGGTGATGCTGCAGAAGCAGTACCAGGGCCAGCGCAATCTCGTCCAGTGGGAGGTGTCGCTGATGCGGGCGACCTGCTACGCCCAGCTCTTCCTCCACTACAACGTCCTGTACGATGCGATCCACTGGTCGCGGTCGGCCGAGCGCATCAGCTGCATGATCTGCCGGCGCAAGGGCGACCCGGGCCTGACGCTGCTGTGCGACGAGTGCAACCGGGCCGCGCACACGTACTGCCTCAAGCCGAAGCTGAAGGTGGTACCGGCCGGCGACTGGTACTGTATGCGCTGCCGGCCCGAAAACTTCCAGGTGAAGCGCGCACCGCCGGCGAAGAAGAAGAAAATATTCAAATGGAAGGAGGAGGAGGAGGAGGAGGAGGAGGATGCTGGGGAGGACGACGAGGAGGAGGATGAGGAGGAGGAGGAGGACGAGCAGGAGGAGCAGGAGGATGAGAACGAGGTGGATGAGGGGGTGGAGGAGATGGCCGAGGACGAGGAGGACGATGAGGCGGTTGAGCAGGAGGGGAAGAACGGTGGGGCAGCCGAGCGGGACGGGGATGAGGAGGACGACGAGGAGGATGAGGAGGATGAGCAGGAAGAGGAGGACTCGGAGGACGACGGGCAGGGCGACGGCAGTGACGATGATTACCGCATGCCGGCGAAGCGTTCGACGCGCAGCCGACCGGCGAAGAAACGCCCGGCCCCGCCCGCCATTGTGGTGACCTCGTCCGGGCGGACGGTGCGCAGTGCGAAGCTCAACAACGGTGGCTCCCTCTACACCGCCGACGACGGTGACAACGAGAACGATGGGGAAGACGACGACGAGGACGTGGAGGCGGACGAGGACGGCGGTCGCAGCAGCCGTCGCCGTGGCTTTGTGC
>JXXB01037738.1:0-24190 GCA_000956275.1 Anopheles koliensis | reverse complement strand
TTTGCCTCCAGCAGCATATGAGAGAGGGTGAGATTTTGCGCATTTGCCGCATGTGATGCGTGCTAAAGACAACAAAACCCAGGCGGCGTTCGCTTACGCCGACGAACGAAAGAGAGATGGGTGAATGGCGGATTGGAAAGTTTCTCGCTGTCGATGAGCTCTAGTCCCTTAAGAAGGCTCGAGGGTAAAGGTTGGGAACGGGGGATACGATCGATGGCTGAAGATCGATGTCCAATGAAACCGACAGCCGAAAGCACCGAAAGTGAAGTACGAATTGTTTGTGGCAAGGCTGCGAAATAAATATCAGCCAACAGGTACGAATGCAAGCTTGTGTTTGAAGTAAACTTTCTCGCACTCTTTCCCACACATAAAAAAACACCCTGACACTGGAATCCCCAGGGTGGAAACATGATCCCGAGCTCGGATCATTTTTTTCCTAATGTTTTCTTTCACTGATGTGTGTGTGTTTTTTTTATTGGTCTCACTCACGGGAGTTATTACGTTGGTATTAACTGGGCTTCTTAAATCGAAAAGCAAACGGAAAGCGCAAGTGTGGATGGGATTTGTTCCTCACGGCATTTTACTTCTTCACTCCCACCAGATGGAGTAAATCGAATCTCGCAACAAGATCGATCGACAACGGGCTAATGTTAGACTTTACGGTAACGCCACAAACGGGACAGCGGGGAGTTATTGAAAGGAAAGGTTGAGAGAGCTTAAAAGCGGGAACTAGACCAAGAGGCCACCACCCTAAACGTGTGCGAGTATGGGTGTGTTCGCGTAGCAAAGAATTTCACACTGTATGGTAAACATGTGGTGAAATTGGCACTCAACGTTGCGAAACTTCGTATCCGGTATTCGTAGCCGGGAAGAATTTCAATGCTTCGTGCGCCGTGAATTTCACCACCAAATTTAACACAAACTGCCCACAGAAAGTGGGTCCAAGGGAAACGCAACTCTACTTGCACCGTTCCCAATACTCCTAAATTGGAATCGTTGTTGTTTAATTGTCGCTAGTTGCAAGCCAAAAACGATACAACCAGAATTGCAATCGATAAAAATGGATGGTTTCGTTTCGATTAAGGCAACATTGTAAGAAAAAAAAAATCAGATCCGAGCATCACTAGTTCCCGTGATAGTCGTTTATTAAACTATTGTATAGACTACAAGGGTACGCTAGCAGTTTTTATTTCTTCATTTCTTCCAATTTTGCCATTTTGCTGAGCTCAGACATTTTAACAAACAAGAGCGCCCCAGAGTTACCCAGTGACTTCAACTCCTACGGACGATTGAATCGAAGCAAGCGACGAAACTATAACTTGTTTTGTAACTGCTCAGCTCACCGTTTGCTCTCACTGCTTGCAACCGTCGTCTGTAGAGTGAACAAATTATGATTCATTCCGTTCGGTTCACGCTGCGTTCATATTCGAGGCTCAATTATGCAGCTCACTGTCACGGTTGAAACACGCACTGCGCTATGAAAACGTTTTTCCAGTTGACTACATAAAGCGTTTGATGAATTTTTCATCATGAGCAAGTGTCCATTCGATTAGGTGTGATCGTGTCGGGTGGTGGGGATAGAGACAGTGATTTTTCTTTCGATTGCGGTGTCGATGATTCGAATCAGCATGACTGATCGTGCTGTGGTAGTGGAAAGTTTTTATTTACTTTGCGCGTGCTTTTATGTTGTTTTCTATTCCTCTCAGTGGTTCCTAAGGTGCCGATTACGGATTTTGGGATCTCTGGAGGAGGTAAATTTTGGAGGAAACAACCGGATGCAACCAAAATTGATCATTAGCATTCCACACACCATGCTGCTTGCAAATATCGGTGAAGCCAGAAATGCCTGCATGCACGCCCCGAAACAAAGCACTCGGGATTGGGATGCATAAATCATACCAAGCCCTTTTTCCGCTTGTTGCACTTTCTCATCTTAAACACCGAACACATGGTGACTTCTCACTTTGCGTCATTGTCACCGTTGATTGGCAGGTAGATCTCAGGTAGATGGGTTGACTCGTTCGATTCGACCACCTCATCCGGCTCAGTGAGCCTCGAGTGAGACTCGTACGAGAAGGAATGTCGTAGAAAGCTCCGATGGTGAGAGAATAACAAGTGTAAAAACAACAAGTTTGATGTTTATTTAGCCAGTTCCATGAAGCATCCAAAGTAAGGATGCGGTTCCGACTGTAGGTAATGTGAGTGAATGATCTTCTTTTCTCGCAGAACCACCGTGTTTTTAGTAATGCACATTACTTAAGATCCGTTACTGCTTCCTAACGGGAAATTGAATATTATCGTAATGATCGTAATGAAGAAAATAACGATTAATGTTGAGTCTTAGAAAAAGCAACGAACGTCTCATTCAACTGTGAGATCGTATAGGTTTCGTAAAAACAAAGAACAAATGCACACGGTAAAACACATGGTGCAAACCTTGCGTAGGTCTTCTGTTGTAAAACCGATCGAAAGAGTCCCACGTCAAAAGAGCCGTCGCTTTGCAACGTATCTCATGCCAGATTCGCGGTATAGTGAATGTTTTGCCACCAAGGACACGGTGGCAAAAAGTACTCTGGCACACCAATACAAACGTCATCCAGCCCCCAGCAGCCGTCAAAGAAGGTTTCATGAATGTCTTGGCGCACCTATTTCCTTAACTTTTTTTCCTTTGCTCCTATTTCATGGGTTTATTTTTTTTCTTTATGCTGCCGCTCCCCCACGGGGCGCATTCTTGTTTATCCGCTCTCTCCCACTCTTCTGAGTAAGATTTTTGAGCTTGAACGGTCAAGAATCAAGGCTAACGTGCTGAAAAAATGTATTCTACCGATCCGGGAGCTAACAGGTTTTTTTTGGGTGCGATGCGTGCAGTGTATCCAATGTTCCATCGTCTATGCCGTCATTTGGACTCCAACGCAGAGCGCAAAATGCATTGTGAATATAGAGGATGTTGAAGTGCTTATGGCTGCAATCTGAGTGTGTCTACGCTGATGCGCGTGTGTGTGTGTGTATCTGCATGAGTGTGGGATCGTACCGAAACGAACACATCAGACGGTGCTCGGTAGACGTTAATTGAGAGGGCTACACGCTACGAATGGCGTTCGGTGGAGCGAAAGATCGAGACCGTGTCGGGCTAACATGCTCGAAACATACAAATCCAAGCGATTGAATAGGAGAGAGAAAGAACCGGAGAACTTAAAATCTCGTGATACAAAAAAAAAACAAATACGCTAACGAACGTATTCCAATCTAAGTAGCTTTACAGGTGTGCAGTCCACCTTTGCCTCGAAAACTAGCTTGAAAATAAAACATTTCTATATCGAATGCAATAACACACATGCTTGGGCACACGGTGGGGAACGCGGTAAGGAATCTGGTTTTTGATGTTGAATAATACACAGCAAGCACGCACTTCAGCTGACAGAACCGTTGGCTCCGAGTCGGGAAAATAGATCACGCAAGGAAAACTGAGCGGAAACCAACCGGCGAACCGGTTTATGGTCCATGGGGAGTACGAGTGGGCTCACGTCAAGGAGGGAGCCCGTCCACGTCACCGCCGCGTGGTGACGGTGTACCAATCTCGATTGGGGCAATCGCTCCGCCACACAAATTCGCGGGTTCGAAATAAAATCCACATCACGGCATTTTTGTTGTTGTCAACTGTTGTCACAGCAGTTTTTTTTGCGAGTGAAATAATAATTAGATCGCTTCCGCTAACAAGGTCTCTCGGACAGAAACCTTTACTGAACAGGGTCTTGGCTGAGGGTCCAGCACTTCCGCCGGCATTGAAGAAGGTTCTAGCTTATAATCATAGCAGCTTGTTTCCTGGCTTTCAGTGTGTGAATCGTAACCGTAATACCACACCCGGCAGCGATCAGCTACTGTGTCAGGTTAGCGTTATCAATAACATTCTTCCATAATTATTGGCGCACAGATGCTTGACTTTGACTTGATCTTGTTGCCGGAGACCGGTTTCGCAGGACGGCAGGAAATTAAGCAGCGATTGCTTACGCGTGTAAGTGTGTGTGTGTGAGTGTGTGAAGAACAGGACCAAACGATGACCCATAATTGAGTGGCAGCAGTGATAGTTCCACTCAATGTTCGATCATCCAGAAGAAAGTAAGATCACGATATCATGATGCCATTTGTGTCATTTGTCAAAGATTTCTCCCTGGTTGTGTGTGAGAAAATATCGACTATCTGAAGCAATAGCGACGGGTTGGAATTAGCTACTCCAATTTCTACACTGGCATTTGATCTGTACTCGATAATCGTTCAAGTTTCGTTGTCAAGTTACAACGGCTTGTTCACACTTCAAACAAATTCGCCGTCGATCGAGAGGAAGTTGTAGGTAAAATATTTTTATAAAACCAATCATAGCAACAATCATGTACATTGCACCCCCATAGCCTACATGCTCTTCCTCGATCGAAAGCAGCGCCCACGGATCGCTCGAGCATTGCTGCGCTTACTCCGTAGCCCAATGTGTAAACAAATCGGTGGCCTCGAAGATCCGCCATTGAAAACACCGGAGCGGAAGGAAAGTGTGCTTCGGTGAGCCACAATGAGATCAGTCAGTCAGCCAGCCGTGTTGGTGATGTGGGTATGTGTGTGTGGGTGTGGGTGTGTGCAGTGTTTCAGTTCGGAGATCATCCGGACTGAGGGTGGAAAGCGTCGATAGGAGTTGCACGCTGCTGATCCAATTTGCTTTATGATTGCATTACATCGATGTATGGGCGCGAATCGATGAGATTGAGTTCAACCGGTGGGGGGTGTGAAGAGTTGTCTGTTCCACACTGTGTTCAAATGCAAACGAAATGGAGGCCGAAGAGAAAAGCTTCGGAAGGAAGCGCTGGCCGTCCGGGACTGACCAACATAATCCGTCGAACTGAACTGCAACAGACACTAACGCCTAGTCTGACGTCTTGAGGCGTGAAGTGATGATATCGAAACGTTTGGCCAACGAATGCGTTTAACAAACACCGTTTGCCTCCGTTTTTTTTAACGGTGTGCCTTGGCCCAACGGTGGTACAAAGAAATTAACACTGTCCGGTCACTTGCGAGCAAGTTGTGTGCGCGAACCAGGCGATGGTAGCCATAAATCTGCTTCTGCCATTTCTTCAACCACTATGATAGCTATATACAAAGCTGTACGGAGGGGTTGAGCAAGAGATCATCGTTTATTGTGACCGATGAATGGTTTATTTAATGTTGCCAAAATTCCAGCTTTTCGCTGGGCGATTTTGATTTCTGGTAAACGAAATACCGTTCCAACACAATGAGACGACAATGCTGCCCTCTTTTCCCGTGAAGTAAATAATTAACCTACAAAATTTACACCCACTCACCTTACTTGCGCTAGTGGGAAAGCAGTAGACGAAAATCATCACGTAGCCTTTGCCTCCGGATACTGACCGATGGAGTAAAATATTGTCACGATTTCCGATGTCGATGGAGAAAGTTCGCTTGTTGCGACGATAAATTGTTATTTCGCAAACATCGAAATAAAGAAACAATAAAATTTATCAGGTTGCAGCCAAATCCATCGTTTGTCACTCAGTATGCACGGAATTCTGCAACAATTGGTCAGAAATGTTTGACCCAGAAACGGCAGCAAGTGACAGCCAATGCCGTGGAATGGAAATGGTTGCGTGTAGTGTGTACCTCCAGCGTGGAACCGTTATATCCAGCAATTTTGTCCGCCCAAAACTATCCGAGACTGCAGAAGGTTGAGGAGAATAGCTTCTATAAAAAGTGTGACACAGTTATTATCGAAACGTATGCGTTACTCATTCCTAGCCCCTTCACCATCTCATTATCGAATGTAAATAATGTTTGGAAAAAAAACAATCAAAATAGGAAAAGTTTCGCTTCGTTCATTTGCCCGTTCGTTGATCCGTCTGCTGTGGTCTGGCTGGAGGTGCGTCATCACGGTTCACTAACCTCAAACAGTGACACTGATCGTGCGCGTAAACGGTTGCCTCCTTCCACTTGAGTTCCACAATCGCGATCGTGTGTTTAATTTGGTAATCAAACAATCCCGCCGCAACGTTGCTTTTTAGCAATCCACCTGCCATTCACTGCAGAATAGGCCTCCGAGATGCCTGAACCATTTCCGATCGTTTAAAGTAAGCACGAAATTCTCTTACCCCCGCGGTCACGGAAGTAGGTGTATTATGGAGGGTTACTTTTCTGGTGTCAAACACTTTGGCTACTGTCACTTTGGCAAGCGATTTCTTGTTAAGGGTTCGTTGGTTCGATGGCCTGCCTGCGAGCCTCGAGCGCCGTTAGGTTTTCGCGACTCGCATGGAATAAATTATTGTCGCACTTTCGTGCGGTGATGGTAGCGGTGACGAAGCTACCTGCTGCCACGCCAACGCCCCCAACGCAATAATAATAATGATAATAATAATAAAAGAACAGGTAACCTAAAACCCCACCCGCATGCTTCTCTCTTCCGTTCCGACAGTCAGAAACTACAAACATGTACACGTTCCCTAAATGCTGGACCCTGCTGCTGATAGTTGCCGTAACGGGAATATCCGCCGAGGTAAGATAGGGCCAAGACAATGTAGTTCTAGCCGGCGTGCAATACATAGGCCTGTTTTCTTACACACGTTTCTCTTCTCTCCCGTTCTGGCTTCCGGCATTCGTTTGACCGGTTTTTTCTGCTACCAACACAGGATATACTTACCTGCCCAAATGGTGAGTGTTCTTTTTTGAGATCTTCAGCATATCAGTGTTTCCTGAGCGTATTGATAATCTTTTGTTTCTCACCCCGCAATTCCTCTCTCAAATTCTATAGGATGGAAACTTCGAGGGTTGCACTGTTACAAGTACTTTAACGTGAAACATTCGTGGGAAAAGTCGGCGACACTTTGTAAAAGGTAGGCTTTGGAAACGCTTACCATAGAAATAGACAGATAGTTAAGAAAATTCTTACCCTAGGTACGGCTCGGAGTTGGTGACGGTTGACTCGTACGACGAGAACAACGCTACGTACAGCATTGCGACCAGCAGTGAGTATCGAACGCGCAACAATGTCAAGTACTGGCTCGGTTTCGCCTCGCTCGATGATCTGCGAACCAACACGCTCGAATCCACGTCGGGTGATCTGTTTTCGCAGTATTCCGGTTTTTGGGCGATTAACGAACCAAATCCTACGGCCGGAGAATGTGTTGCAGCCAATCTAGGTGCAGTGGAACAGAGCTGGGAGTTGCGATCCTGCGAGACTCTGCTTCCCTTCATGTGTAAGGCTCGTGCCTGTCCTCAGCAATCGTTCCATTGCTCAAACGGAGCCTGCATCAATCAGGCCTACAAGTGCGATGGCAACGATGACTGTGGTGATGGTAGTGATGAGCTGGATTGCAGTGCAAACTGTAACATCTACATGGCATCGGGAGGTGATGTAATCGAGTCACCAAACTTCCCACAAAAGTACACATCGCTAAAGTCCTGCAAGTGGACTTTAGAAGGTCCGCAAGGTAGCAACATTATCCTACAGTTCCAGGAATTTGACACGGAGAAGAATTTCGATACGGTACAGATTCTGGTCGGTAGCAGAACGGAGGATACGGCGGTGTCGCTGGCAACACTGTCGGGCAAGAGTGACGTGCCGAACAGGACGTTTATTACCGCGTCTAACTTTATGATCATCAAATTTACATCGGACGGTAGCGTGGAGAAGAAGGGATTCCGGGCAACGTGGAAAACAGAACCGCAAACGTGTGGTGGAGTGTTGCAAGCGAGTAAACAGGAGCAGTACCTCAAGAGCCCTGGCTTCCCACAGGCTTATCCGGGTGGAATAGAGTGTCTGTATGTGATCAGTGCACGGAAGGGGTACACCATATCACTGGACGTTCAGGAGCTCGATCTGAACGCGGATAGCGACTTTTTGCTGATCCGTGATGGTGACAGTGCCCATGATAAGCCGATTGCCAAGCTGACCGGCACGATCGATTCCAAACCGAGCCGTGTGATCATCTCAACTGGCAACAAGCTGTACCTGTACTTTAGCACGTCTCTTGCCCAACCGGCAAAGGGTTTCAACATTCGCTATGTGGAAGGCTGTACGGCGGTTGTAAACGGAGCCAATGGCACGGTAACTTCACCGGCGTTCAATCTATCACCGTATCCGAACAACCAGGAGTGTTACTTCGTGATCAAGAATCCGTCGGGCAAACCGCTGTCGATGCGCTTTGTCGATTTCGATGTCCATCGGTCGGATTTGGTGCAAGTGTTCGATGGCCCATCGACGTCGGGTGTGCGGCTGCATGCCGGCAACGGTTTCACGGACAACAACGCACCGAAGATCACGTTGACGGCTTCGTCCGGAAAAATGCTTTTGAAGTTCATCACTGACGCGTTATACAATGGAAAAGGGTAAGAGTTTGCTGCATGTCTAGAGAAGTTTCTTGTCCAGATTGTAACAACTGCTTTCTTTCTGGTATGGTTGTGCAGTTGGGCGGCGGAGTTTTCTGCCGATTGTCCAGAGCTGAAACCGGGTATTGGAGCTATCTCGAGTAGCCGCGATACGGCTTTCGGCACGGTCATCAATTTTACGTGTCCTGTCGGGCAGGAGTTTGCTACGGGTAAGAACCGCATTACTACCGTCTGCCAGAATGGCGGCAATTGGAGTGTTAGCTACATCCCCGACTGTCAAGGTAAATATGGATATAAATGGTAGTTGCATGTAGCGGAAGTTGAATGAACTTTTCATTGTCCTTCGTCAGAGGTTTACTGTGGACCAGTACCACAGATCGACAACGGATTCTCTTTCAAGACCACTAACGTAACGTATCGTGGCATTGCGACGTACCAGTGTTACGCTGGATTCGCTTTTGCATCCGGTCTTGCCACGGAAACTATTTCCTGTCTGGCTGATGGTACCTGGGAACGTCAGCCGGCTTGTATGGCTTCGCAGTGTCCACCACTGGCTGAGGTATCGCACGCCAACGTTACGGTGCTGAATGGAGGAGGTCGCAGCTATGGTACGATCATTAGCTACGAGTGTATTCCTGGATATGTTCGCACGGGTCATCCTATCTTGATTTGTATGTCCAACGGTCAGTGGAGCAGTCCCGTACCGAGTTGTTCTCGTAAGCAGTGCTACAAGTAAGTCCGATAATACGTCCACGTCATGCGGCAGAGATTAACGAGAGGAAATTCGTAATCTTCCAATATTCCATTATCCATTTTTGAAGAATTCCTGACATTCATAACGGTTACGTGGTGGACAAAACTCGCGAGTATTATTACGGTGATGAGGCACGCGTGCAATGCTACAAGGGCTACCGTTTGATTGGTTCACACACTGTGAAATGCAACGAGCAGCAAGACTTCTCTAATGTTCCGGTTTGTGAAGGTAAGGCTGCAGTGTGTCTGGCTGTTGACCCCCATCGGGGACGTACTAATTGAAAACGATCGTTACTTTCTTCGCAGATATTGATGAATGTCAAACGTCTCAGTGTGATGCGTCATCGACCGAATGTATGAATGCGGCCGGTTCGTTCCATTGCAAGTGTAAGACGGGTTACACCTCGTCCATGGAATGCCGACCTGTGGTCGATCTGGGTCTTTCTAACGGTGGTATATCCGATGACAGTGTAACGGTGTCGTCGACGGCAAGTGGCTACGAAAAAGGCGTAAGTACCGACGTCGAGTAGTCGTTTTATTTTGAGAACGAGTTGAGTTACTCAGGAGAACTACTCAACGTCGTTCGAGATCTCCCTTTCACTTTACTTCCTCTACACGTGTGGGTTGGGCATAGGAAACCTGAATTCAGGCACTCCACGATTCTGGTTTCTAGTTTCCGAAAATGGCATATTCGGCCCATAAAATCTTCAATCAATCTTTAACGCGTTCTTTGCCCTGTATCCCCTCTTTCGTCTACTCCTACAGATGATCCGATTGAATTCGGTCGGTTGGTGTGGCAATGGAAAGGAACGCGGTTCAAACTGGGTTATAATTGACCTGAAAGCACCGACAATTGTGCGTGGTTTCCGGACAATGTCTGTGCAGCGAATGGATGGTGCGTTGGCATTCACGTCCGCTATACGACTTGAATACTCGGACGATATTTCTGATGTGTTCAAGGACTACGCCAACCCCGACGGAACGGCGGTAGAGTTCCGTATTCTGGAACCGACACTTTCTATTCTGAATCTCCCGATGCCGATTGAGGCGCGATACATTAAGTTCAAGATTCAAGACTTTGTCGTCGCACCGTGCATTAAGCTGGAGCTTATGGGTTGCACCCGTTTGGACTGTTTAGATGTGAATGAATGCACCAAGGATAATGGTGGCTGCAATCAGAAGTGCGTCAACTCGCCTGGCTCGTACAAATGCGCTTGTAACTTTGGCTACGAACTGTTCCGTCAGAATGGAACCGAAGGGTAAGTGATCGCCTCAATAGGGCTTAACGACACGGGTGAGAGTAAGTGATCTCCAATAATTGTTACATTTTATTGTACTTTTCTACATAGATTCTTTATCGAAAGACACGAAACGGGCGAGCTGGACGGTGACGTTTACCAACGTAACAAAACTTGTGTGCGAAAGATGTGCCCAGCATTGAGTGATCCGGAAAACGGTAAACTGCTCAGTAGCGAGATCCAGCATCATTTTGGCGACGTTGTGCGATTCCACTGCAATTTTGGATATGTTCTTTCGGGAAGTTCGTCTTTGGCTTGTATGTCAAATGGCAACTGGAACGCCTCCATGCCGAAGTGTTTGAGTGAGTGTCGAATATGTCTTAAATAGCGTGACTCATAGGACGCATAGCACTATTTTCCCATTTTCTTTTGTTTTTTTTCTCGTGACCCTAACCAACAGGTGCCAAATGTGTTTCATTGCCGGACGACGAGAAGGAAGGTTTGTTCGTGAAGCGAGGTGATCAGAACGATATTCTGGTGCCTTTTAACGAAAACGTAACGCTTGAGTGTACGACATCTGGCAAGCAGATTGGTAAAACGGCAATTTCGACTTTCCGTCAGTGTGTGTTTGATCCACAACCGGGTTATCCGGACTATTGGCTGTCGGGTGTGCTGCCTACTTGCTCTCGCGCAGATTGTGGTGTACCGATGCCAACCGCCGGCGCCGAATATGGCCAGTATGCGGACACCAAGTACATGAGTTCGTTTTTCTTCGGTTGTCAGAACACGTTCAAGCTGGCGGGACAGACCACGATGAACGATAATGTAGTCCGTTGTCAGGCGAACGGTGTCTGGGACTTTGGCGATTTGCGCTGCGAAGGCCCGGTCTGCGTAGATCCAGGTCGTCCGAATGATGGATTCCAGGTGGCAAACAGCTACGAACAGAACTCGGAAGTTCTGTTTGGATGTTCGCGGGCTGGCTACATACTGATTAATCCACGACCGATCACGTGCGTTAAGCAGCCGGAGTGCAAAACGATCAAACCGATTGGGATCTCATCCGGACTTATCCCAGACAGTGCAATCAATGCCACGTCTGAGCGTGCAAACTATGAAGCGAAGAACGTGCGACTTAACTCGGTAACCGGATGGTGTGGCAAGCAGGAAACATTCACGTACGTCAGTGTCGACTTGGGTAAGGTGTACCGAGTGAAGGCTTTGCTCGTAAAGGGTGTCGTGACGAACGACATTGTAGGCCGTCCGACGGAGATTCGTTTCTTCTACAAGCAGTCCGAAAAGGAGGATTATGTCGTGTATTTCCCGAACTTTAACCTCACGAAGCGTGATCCAGGAAACTACGGTGAACTGGCTATGATTACGTTGCCAAAGTATGTGCAAGCCCGCTTCGTCATCTTAGGTATTGTAAGCTACATGGACAATCCTTGCCTGAAGTTTGAGCTAATGGGCTGTGAAGAGCCGTCGTCGGATCCTCTGCTCGGCTATGATTACGGTTACTCGCCGTGCGTTGACAACGAACCGCCAATCTTCCAGAATTGTCCTCAACAACCTATTCTGGTAAAGCGTGGTCCGAACGGCGAGGTACTACCGCTGAACTTTACCGAACCGACTGCCCTTGATAACTCTGGCTCGATTGCACGGCTTGAGGTGAAACCACCACACTTCAAGACAACCAGCTACGTACTGGAAAACACAGTCGTCAAGTACATCGCGTACGATTACGATGGTAATGTTGCGATCTGTGAGATCAATATCACGGTACCGGACATTACGCCTCCACTGCTCGATTGTCCGCAGAGCTTCGTCATAGAGCTTGGTGAGAAGCAGGCCAACTACTACGTCAACTTCAATGACACGATCAAGCGCGTTAAGGCATCGGACAGTTCCGGAGACGTACGGATCGAATATGTGCCCGAATCGGCCTCGATCCCACTGGGTGGTTTCCGCAACGTAACGGTTGTAGCAACGGACAAGTTCAACAATAAGGCCACCTGTAACTTCCAGGTCGCAGTACAACCGACCCAGTGCGTTGATTGGGACTTGCAGGCGCCGGGCAATGGAGAAATCAAGTGTACTACGCAGGAGTCGGGCGGCGTCGAGTGTGAAGCCACCTGCAACCCAGGATTCCGATTCACGGATGCAGACAAGAAGAAGGTGTTTATGTGCAAAAAGGGACGCTTCTGGAAACCTTCGTCGGTCGTGCCGGACTGTGTGTCGGAAAACACGCAACGAGCGGACTATCAGGTAGTGGCCACCACGACTTATCGAGCGAACGGAGTTGTATCGGAACAGTGTCTACCACAGTACCAGGAACAGACTGCGAAACACTTTGCAAGTCTGAGTAGTGTCCTATCACAGCGTTGTTCGGCTGTGTACGTCAACATGAACGTTACCATTCTGAAATCGGTACCGCGGCTCCTGGAGGAGAACGTAGTGCAGATGGACTTTATTCTGCTGATCGATCCGGCTGTGAAGCAACCGCAGCTGTACGATCTGTGTGGCTCGACGTTAAATTTAATTTTCGATCTCAGTGTGCCGTACGCCAGTGCAGCCATTGAGCCACTGTCCAATGTGAAGTCAATTGGCAACGAGTGTCCACCGCTGCGTGCCCTCAAGAGCGCTATTTCTCGCGGATTTACGTGCGGCGTTGGTGAAGTACTGAATATGGACACGAACGATGTACCGCGTTGTTTGCACTGTCCAGCGGGAACGTACGCTGGTGAGAACCAGAAGACTTGCTCGCCTTGTTCCAAGGGCTTCTATCAGCATCGAGAGCGCCAAGGATCGTGCTTGAAATGTCCGGTAGGAACGTACACGAAAGAGGACGGTTCGAAGGCCGTCCAGGACTGTGTACCGATCTGTGGGTACGGCACATACTCCCCGACGGGGCTGGTGCCTTGTCTGGAATGTCCACGCAACTCGTTCTCTGCAACACCACCACTGGGTGGTTTCCGTGACTGTCAAGCATGTCCGAGCGGCACATTTACCTATCAACCGGCGGCTCAGAGTGAAACCGACTGCCGACGAAAGTGTCCAGCGGGTACGTACTCGCACACGGGACTAGCACCATGCTCGCCGTGCCCCAAAAACTACTTCCAGAAGTCGGAGGGTGCCACAAGCTGTAGCGAATGTCCATCGGGACGTCGCACGGACACGATAGGTTCGCTGACGGCCGATGACTGCAAACCGATCATGTGTAATGAAAACTCCTGTCAACATGGAGGCCTGTGTGTACCACTGGGACACGATATCCACTGCTTCTGTCCTGCCGGTTTCTCGGGCACCCGGTGTGAGATCGATATCGATGAGTGTGCCTCGCAGCCCTGCTACAACGGTGGTACGTGTAAAGATCTTCCCCAAGGATACGAGTGTCGCTGTGCTCGTGGCTATTCGGGCATCAACTGTCAGGAGGCAAAGAGTGACTGTGACGCGGATCCGTGTCCCGCTCGTGCTATGTGTAAGGATGAACCAGGATTCGGCAACTACACGTGCATGTGCCGCAGTGGATACACTGGAGATAACTGCGACATTACGATCGATCCGTGCACTGCGGGAGAAAATCCGTGCGGTAATGGAGCAACGTGTATTGCATTGCAGCAGGGACGCTTCCGGTGCGAATGCACCCCAGGCTGGGAGGGCCATTTGTGCAGCATCAACACGGACGATTGTGCAGAGAAGCCTTGTCTGCTCGGGGCAAACTGTACGGATTTAGTGAATGATTTTAGCTGCGCCTGTCCACCAGGCTTTGCTGGGAAGCGGTGCCAGGAGAAGATCAACTTGTGCTTGTCGGAACCATGCAACCATGGTATGTGCGTCGATCGTTACTTCTACCACGAATGTGTCTGCAATCCGGGCTGGGAAGGTGCTGCCTGCGATATCAACGTGGACGAGTGCGATAGCAGCCCGTGCGAAAATGGAGGCATGTGTACGGATTTGATCAACGATTACAGCTGCAGCTGTGCCGATGGGTACACGGGCAAGAACTGTCAGCACACGGTTGACGACTGTGAAAGTGCACCGTGTCAGAATGGCGGCACGTGCGTCGATCGGTTGGATGGTTTCTCTTGCCAGTGTCGGCCAGGATTTGTTGGCGTTCAGTGTGAGACGGATAGGAACGAATGTCTGAGCGATCCGTGCAACCCGATCGGTACGGAGAAGTGTTTGGATAGAGAGAACGCATTCGAGTGTGCTTGCCGACAGGGTTTCGATGGTAAGTTGTGTGATAACGACATCGACGACTGTGAGTATGCACCGTGCCAGAATGGAGGTACGTGTTTGGATCGTGTCGGAGGATTCGAGTGCCAATGCCCAGCGGGTTGGACGGGTGAACGGTGTAACGTGCAAGTGACGGCATGTGACGTTGAACGTCCGTGCAAGAACGATGCACAGTGCATCGATTTGTTCGAGGACTTCTTCTGCGTGTGTCCGAGTGGCACGGATGGTAAGAAGTGCGAGACGGCACCGGACCGCTGCATCGGACAACCGTGTATGCACGAGGGCCAGTGCAAGGACTACGGATCTGGGTTGAATTGCTCGTGTTCGATGGATTTCACCGGCGTCGGTTGTCAGTATGAGTTTGATGCGTGCGAAGCCGGTACTTGTCAAAATGGAGCAACTTGTGTCGATCGGGGAAGCGGTTATCAATGCATTTGTCCACCGGGCTACACTGGACGTAACTGCGAGCAGGATCAGGCGGACTGTAAGGATAACTCGTGCCCACCGGGAGCTGTTTGCATCGACTTGAACAACGATTTCTACTGCCAGTGTCCGTTCAATTTGACCGGAGATGATTGTCGAAAATGTAGGTTAAAACAGACAGCGACCGAAAGAGCTGGAGAGCTAACCAGTTGATGTTCATTTTATAATCCCCAGCGGTCCAAATTGATTACGATCTATACTTCAGTGATCCGTATCATTCATCGGCTTCGCAAGTTGTGCCGTTCTACACTACTGCGTCCGACAGTCTAACCTTGGCCATGTGGGTACAGTTTGCCCAGAGGGACGATACTGGAATTTTCATCACACTCTATTCTGCCGAGTATGTGCCAATTTGTGCCTTTCCGTGTTTCATAATTAGCCATTTAAAAAACAAACGTTAACCGCTTACTACATTCCCCTCCACAGTGCACCGAATGTGATTACCAAACGTAAAACGATGCTGCAGGCGCACTCCAGTGGAGTGCAGGTCTCATTCTTCGACGATCTTCAGGATGTGTTCCTGCCGTTCAAGGAGTACAGCACGATCAACGATGGCCAGTGGCATCACATCGCGGTTGTATGGAATGGTAAAACGGGACAGCTGATGCTTATCACCGAAGGCTTCATTGCCAGTAAGGCTGAGTACGGTGTGAACCGAGTGCTTCCCAAATAGTAAGTTTGTCTGTATAGTTGGATTTTTGTGGAGAACTTTCAATAACCGAATGCTTCTCACCGCACAACATAGCTGCTGGCCAGTTCTTGGGGCGCCGCTAATGGAAGGCAGCCGCAAGGAAGCATACAGTGACCTTGGATTCCAAGGTAAACTGACAAAGGTGCAGATCTGGAGTCGTGCACTGGATGTTACTAACGAGATCCAGAAGCAGGTTCGCGATTGTCGCAGTGAACCGGTCCTGTACAAGAACCTTATCTTGAATTGGGCTGGCTATGAGCAAACGCTTGGAGGAGTTCAACGTTCCGTACCGTCCACATGTGGGCAGAAAAAGTGTAAACCAGGTTATGCCGGTGCAAACTGTCAACAGCTTCAGGTGGATCGAGAAGCGCCGCAAGTCGAATACTGCCCAACGGACCTTTGGATTGAGGCGAAGAATGGATCGACTGTCGTGAACTGGGAAGAACCACGCTTCACCGACAACATTGGCATCTCAAAGGTTGTGGAACGCAACGGCCATCGTTCAGGAGAGACGCTGCTGTGGGGAATTTACGATGTGATGTATCTGGCATACGATGCCGCTGGCAACACTGCTACCTGCGCGTTCAAGGTAACAATTGTAGCGGACTTCTGCCCGGCACTGGCGGATCCACTGGGTGGATCGCAAAGCTGCAAAGACTGGGGTGCAGGAGGTCAGTTTAAGGTGTGCGAGATTGCTTGCAACCAGGGCATGAAGTTCTCCCAGGTGGTACCACGGTTCTACACCTGCGGTTCGGAAGGTTTCTGGCGTCCGACGGCTCACCCGAGTGTGCCGCTGGTGTATCCATCGTGCTCGCCAACGAAGCCAGCGCAACGTTTGATCCGCATTCAGATGCAGTTCCCATCAGATGTTTTGTGCAACGAAGCTGGACAGGGTGTGTTACGACAGCGCATCAAGAACGCTATTAACGCACTGAACCGTGATTGGAACTTGTGTTCACATTCGATGGAGGGATCCCGCGAGTGCCGCAACGTGGAGATCGATGTAAGGTGTGACCGTAATAGACATCCAAATATTGTCAAGCGACAGACAGTGCTGCAGATCTCTCCCAACCCAGAGAGTGCATACGCAATCAATGCTACCATTCCGATCAAGAGGTGAGTTGTGCGTTGTTCATGGTGCATAATCTAATAATGACTGTCGCTACTAACGTTTCATTGACATTTCCACAGTGAAATCGTCAGCAATTCCAATGGCATGCGGTTGAACACGTTGAACCTGCTGGAGAAGCTAATACTGGAGGACAATCAGTTCGCGGTGCAAGATATTCTTCCGAACACGTTCGGTGATGCCTCTTCGCTTAATCTCGTCACGGAGTACGCCTGTCCGCAGGGTCAAGTGGTAGTTGAACCGGACTGTGTGCCGTGCGCTGTCGGCACGTTCTATAACGTGTCTAGCAAGACGTGTCTACCGTGCCCGGAGGGATCTTATCAACCCGAGATTGGTCAGCTGCAGTGTAAGAGTTGTCCAAAAATTGCGGGACGACCGGGTGTGACCGCATTGGTTGGTGCCAGATCAGCCGGCGAGTGTAAAGGTAAGTGTAGGGCTATTTATGCACTGTTTTGTTTGGCAGACAGCCTAATATAACCTTACTCTTTGCTCTGCGTTATTTTCCAGAACGCTGTGCTGCTGGGAAATATCTGGATTCGGTTACAGGACTTTGCCAACCGTGTGGCTTCGGGTACTACCAACCGAACGAGGGTTCGTTCTCGTGCGATATCTGTGGTTTGGGACAAACGACTCGAACACCGGAAGCGACGAGCAAGAGCGAGTGTCGCGATGAATGTAGCTCCGGTATGCAACTTGGTCTGGAGGGCAAATGTGAACCATGTCCACGTGGTACGTACCGCAAGCAGGGAGTCCACTCGTCCTGTCTGTCGTGTCCAAATGGTCGAACGACGGCAAAGTTAGGTTCGTCCAACGTTGAAGAGTGCTCTCTGCCAATCTGTTCACCCGGAACGTATCTCAATGGAACGTTGAACGTGTGCGTGGAGTGTCGCAAGGGCTTCTATCAGTCTGAGTACCAGCAGACGTCGTGCGTCCCGTGTCCACCAAATCATACAACGCGAAGCACCGCATCGGTATGTATTCGTACTCGAGCTAGTGGTCGAAGCAAGAACGAGGCTTGATTAACCATATTTGAATTTGTTTTTTTTTTCTTTTTTCTTTAGAATAACAAAAATGAGTGTATCAACCCGTGCGAGGACGTGTCAGATGGTTCACCACGATGCGACACGAACGCGTTCTGCATACTAATTCCGGAAACATCGGACTTCAAATGTGAATGCAAACCAGGTTTTAATGGTACAGGAATGGAATGCTCAGGTAAGAGAGACACATTTCATTAGAATGTGAAATGTCGTATCATTAATTTATAATTTCTTACAATTGTAGATATGTGCAACGGTTTCTGCGAGAACTCTGGTCACTGCGTCAAGGATGCCAAGGGTCTACCGTCGTGTCGCTGCAAAGGATCGTTCACGGGCACGAAGTGTACGGAACGGTCTGAATTTGCTTACATAGCCGGTGGTGTTGCTGCCACCGTCATCTTCATAATACTCATCGTCCTTCTCATTTGGATGATCTGTGCACGGTAAGTATCTTAGTACTTCGTCAAACAATTGTACAACCCGTTACTCACTCTGCTCTCTCCTTCTGTACAGAGCCAATCGCAAACGAGATCCGAAGAAAATTATCTCACCAGCAGCGGATCAGACGGGTTCACAAGTTAACTTCTACTACGGAGCGCACACGCCATATGCAGAAAGTATTGCTCCGTCACATCACAGCACATACGCACACTATTACGACGACGAGGAGGACGGTTGGGAGATGCCCAACTTCTACAATGAAACTTATCTTAAAGATGGTATGTCTGTATTTCGTGTTGTTTTCCCTACTCCAATCTAATCAACTTCTTCTTTTCTTTGTCACTTTCTCGCCATGTCCAGATCAATTCATCGGAGTTCAGGGTGCCAACGGAAAGCTTAATTCGTTGGCTCGATCAAATGCATCGTTGTACGGTACGAAGGACGACTTGTACGATCGTCTAAAACGTCACGCTTATACCGGTAAAAAAGGTAAGTAGTTCATGCTTGGAAATAGTAGTGGTCTCGAACGAGATACATAATTATTCACAATTCTATCCTTTCATTTACAGACAAAAGTGACACCGACAGTGAGGAGCATTAGGAATCATTGTTAATTTAAGTCTTAGCTCATATTAAAATCCCTTCGAAATACTCTTGTATAAAAAGTATTAAGTAGAACCAGACAAAACAATGAAAACGAACAAGAAAAGAGATAAGATCACAGCGAAATACAACTTTTTCATTAAATAAATTGTATGTTTTAAATTACGACTTTTAATTCACCGACTTATGTGTTTTATTTCAAAATAATGTTGTGTCATGTGCAGATCGCATGCAGCTTAATTTGCAATTGAATAAAATGTGGAATGTGTGTTCGAAATATGTAAATGAAATCTTCATAATGCTATAATTGAAATCAACGATTATTCATTATGTTAAAAACAACGTATCAACCATTTTGGTTGATAACATCCCACGTACAGGTTCAACGCATTGCCAAAGCCAAAAGGTAGAGAGTTTGAATAAATATATATATGACATTTGTTTTGTTGTTTTATTGGTGGGAATATTTCTAAGTTTCATGATTGTTGTTGACGAGAAAAAAATGAAAAGTTTCAGCATTTATTAGTTTACAAGCTTGCGTTGTTTTTGGTATTTTTCGTTCGTCGCGAAAAAACATAGAAAAAGCTGCCTGTCATCGTGCACGGCCGTTGTCAAACTACCGTTTTTGCTTCGCTCGCTGTCAAATGTGTGTTTGTTTACTGTTGCCGCGAATCGTGTTTACGTTACAGTGAAAGGAGAGAAATAGGTCTTTCTTTCTCATCGTTAGCTTTGTTAAATTGGACTAAACGGTGAATAAATAAGTTGCGGAACTTTGTTTCCAAATATTCTACCTCTAATTCGGTGATTCCATGACCATACGGCGCTGGCCTGTAAGGATTGAAGCAAGGATTGAAGCAAGCGTTGCCCGGAACCGGCATTAGAGTAGCAGCTAAAAAACTCGATCATGGATATGCTAATAGCGAACGTGGACAGTTGGATGTTCAAGATAGAGAAAGATCTCAACGAACAGTATGGAGCGCTTTCATTACCTTTCCCCGGAATGGACAGTAAGTTGAATGGAAATGGTAGAACATCCGGCGAATACTTTACCATTATTCTTCATTTCACAAAACCTCAGAATCCACCGCTGCCGTTTGTTTGTTCTTCAATGCGTCTGATGGCACGGAGTGCAAAAAAGGCAATTCCTGCCCGTTCCGTCACATTCGTGGCGACAGGACTATCGTGTGTAAGCACTGGCTACGAGGGTTGTGCAAGAAGGGCGACCAGTGCGAGTTTCTGCACGAGTACGATATGACCAAGATGCCTGAATGTTACTTCTACTCACGATTCAACGCCTGCCATAATAAGGAGTGCCCGTTCCTTCATATTGATCCAGAAAGCAAGATTAAGGATTGTCCATGGTACGATAGAGGTTTTTGTAGACACGGTCCAAACTGTCGACATCGACATGTACGCCGTGTGCTTTGCAATAACTACCTTGCTGGTTTTTGCCCCGATGGACCGGAGTGCAAATACATGCATCCACGGTTTGAACTGCCTCCACCACCCGAGATAAAGGACCAGACACCGAAACGTCCGACGACCCTGCCACTACTGTGGCGAAGTGGGTCACAAGGCATCCTACTGTCCGAAAATGCCACAAGAGGTATGTAGCAGGCGCGAGACCAAACGAGAGGAAAAGAATGGTTTACCTTTATTTTTCCTATTCTAGCAACGGGAAGCAACGCAACGCATGGAGGATGCCAAGTATCGTGCGCTGAGTTATTATAAACACAGAATACACCAAGAGGGGGCGAACAACGCTGGAGGGGAGGAAGGAGGAAATTTCGTTCCCCAAAAGCCTCCACCACGCCCAATAGAAGAAATAACGTATGTACACACGCTGTTTATATGCTGTAAATTCAGCACATATCAACATATGTCCGTATGCTTCATTCTTTCTTGCAGCTGCTTCAAGTGCGGCATCAAAGGTCATTACGCCAACAAGTGTACGAAAGGCCCGCTGGCATTCCTGTCCAACAATGTACAAAGAAAGTAGGCTCCCTATTTGATTGGCTCCCAATTCGATGTCCTTTCCCCGTCCTGTCATCATTTCTCTTTTTTCGTCTGCAAGCTCCTTATTGCTATTATAAGTTGTATAAAACGTTCAAAATATAAAAAATGTCTTTTTTATGAATAACAAGAAACACATAAAGTCCGATTTACGCTAAGATGTGAAATGTCAACAGAGTTTTACTAGCGTTGTGCGAGCGTGCGTTCTTGTTTGCGCTGCCAGGCCGATCTTTCCGTACGAGTGCGAGGACCAGCATCGCTCCTCGGCGACTTCGTGCCGTGAATATCACAGTCGACCCGCGCGTTCGTGTTTATCAGCATCTTTTAAAGCATAGGCCGGTAGGTACTCCTCGCTGCCATCGTCTGAAACAACTTTAAGATGTGGATTCGGAATCGTATTCGTACGATCACCGATTGAAGTGTAGCTGAAAGTGATTTGTCATTGAGGTTTCTTCTCTTTTTTTAGCAGATGAACTATTTCACTTTTACCCTCTATCGTACAGCACACAGTACGGCACGTGGCGCTCCCGGATGTAATTCCAAATGTCTTCGCAGCTCCACTCTAGCAGTGGATTGATGCGCATCAGCTCTGGCCAACCTGGATCCGTTTCCTGCGGATCAATCGTAGTGTTTGAAAGCTATTTCACTGCCGTTACGCAATGCAAACAAAGTAGGCTCGGTACCTGAAATGGTGCCAATCGTTCACAGTATGGATCGGACCGTCGTGAACCCATTATGCACGCCTTTATCTGCCGATCTTCGTTGCAGATCATCTCCAGCGCTGACTTGATGCTTCCATTGACGGTCGATATCGTGATGCCGTAGTGTTCCCGGCACAACTCGACAAACTCTTCAATTTCGCTGAAAGGATGCAAGGGACGAACATAGATACATTTGATCCGCTTCGCATCCTTCAGGTTTGAATTTTGGATAAGATCTAATAACACCGTACAGTCCTTGCCGCCGTTGAAGGATATGAAGATTTCCTCCGCACCAAAGTTGCGCAATGCCTGTTCAATTATCTGCAAAATAGAATGTAACAGTCAATAGAATGAACATGTTTTGTTAGCTTTCGTATGCATACTTGTCGAGTGAGTCTTTCCACTTACCCCGAGTGAGTCTTTCAGTTTATCCATCCTAAAAGATACCGGTTTACACTAGTGATATGAGGTTCGAGTAGGATTTGATCCTTGATTCCCGATACCAGATTGGATTGAATAGTACCGATCCAATAAAATGTGTTGCTGGGCTCCAGCTAAACAAAATGCACGAATATTTAGCGGTGCACTATTTCTTTTTAGCGAATTTCTTTAGACACTTGCAAGTTGCAGGGAAACGTCATCACCATGCAAACAAGCAGTTGACAGCATCAGTTTGTTATGTTTATGCTCAGTGATGTTCCATTTAGGGAGAAACCCGTTAAAGCCAACACAAAAAGAAACGTTCAGATTATTCGGAACGAACGTAGCGAAAACGAAAACGATGTTATTTTAATAATATTGAAAGGTTATTCATTCGATTGTGATGAAAATAATTGAAAAGAACAAAACACTCATAAAATTAAATATGATCAAGGAGAAAAGTGAAAACGCATACTTTTGATGATGGCAGAATTAATTCATTCGGATAATTAATATCGCTAGAAATGTTTTAGTTCTTCTCGAGTATGACTTGGGACATCATTTCTTGTTATTACTAAACATTGCAAAGTGATATTATTTATCAAAAAATAAACACACACAATATATACACGGGGAGAAATATAATAGGTTCATTTAATATATTTTTTTATTTATCCCAACGTATATAATAATACTTTGAAAAAAAAAGATGATTTCAAACCTAAACTTACGAATACGGGTGTACATCTCTTGCTGTCAACCTCGGACTATTTTCTATTCTCGCCAATTTCTTTGAGTTCTGCTTGCAAGAAACTGAGATGCAAATCGCTATCTATTTTTTACAGAAAAACTTCTTCAATTTTCTCGTGGTTTTGAATGGATCAATGGGGAAAAGAAACAGGTTCAATGGCCATTATTAAAAACATAAAAAAACACTGAAAACAGACTGGAGAGTGAGTGTCATAAAATATGGCCTGTGTGCTGATTTTACGGGTCCATTACATTTATGTTGTCCGTGCACACATACACAGCATACTCGCAACACATCGCCGAAGGGTGCGACGGGTACATTATGGTTTGCTAACTGAGCGACCTACACTAAGATTAAGTTAATTTACTTTTCGCGCAATAGTTTCACATTAGTATCACATTTGTTTTCACTTTCACCATTTTGTTGCCTATTGATTATTACCTCATTTCACATTCTCGCCACCCTCTTCTTATGCAGTGCTTGCGTACTTTTTATTATTTTTTCGTTCGTCGCGTTTATCGTAAAATCTGCCTTCCAACATCTCCCGCTTCTACCAGGGTATCCTGGAACAGTGCTTAAAATCACACTTTCGGCTCGAGTAAATTTTGAAATTATTAGAAACCGTTATATTTTGCCAAACAATTATGTTGATTAAATGACTAATTCGCCCTCATCTTTCTCGGTGAAGCGTACGTCGATTTAATGCGGCTTCGCAAACATACGTGTTTGATGATTTTTACTTTGTTTTTTTTTTTATGCGATCGGACTACGATTTCAGTAACACTACTCTCAAAACCTTATTTGTTTCACAACGAAGATGGCAAGATCGGTTCTTGTTTTATGTGTACGTTTTATCGTTCGTTACTTTTGCTTGGTTCATTTTGCAATAGATAGATGCTTCTACATCGAATACATGATAAAATATTAGAGCTATTGTGATGCATTCGTTTTCCTCTTTTCTCCCGATAAAAGAATTCCCGAGCGATGTGTTGGTGGCGAGTAGTACTAGTAGTAAACGTTCATCAGCTGAGCTGTTTCGTTGCTGACTGTTTTACAACGCTTGCTTAGTCAGGATGAAGCGAACAGTAAAATCGATTCGATTTGTGTCTATTGTCCTGCGGTTAGTACAGCTAATATGTATGTTTGTTTTTCTTTGTACATAAATTCCGAAAGCTGTTTGCTTGTTTAGCAATTAGCTTTACAACGAGATGTAATAATAAGATAATGGATTTTGTTCGATTTTCGCTAATATGTTGAGCATTTCCTATTGGTAGGAGATACAGGTCTGGAGAGAGAGAGAGAGAGAGAGAGAGAA
>JXXB01037732.1:0-18569 GCA_000956275.1 Anopheles koliensis | reverse complement strand
CTAATAGGACTCCAACTGAAGAAGAAAGAACTCTACGTTATCTCTTATTTTTTCTAAAAATGAATAGAAGTATCAGCAATCAAATAAACTATTGATAGTAAAATCTTGAAATATTATGGAAATGAGAGATGTCGTAAGAATATAAAATTTTTATCAAACATACGAAGTTTTGTGAAAGAATTCGAGGTAACGTAGTGACCAGGAGAAGTACCTACAAGAACAAAATTGAAGATGTTCTTAGAAAGCTTCTCGCGATGCAGTATATAGGGACTGCATAAATATTTAAATTTATTAAAACACATCAAATGTAGATTTCTGTGGCCCAGTCCAGTTCCAAACACTTTAAAAATTTTGCTGAAAATATAGATGTTGTAAGCTTTTAATCCATTTGATCGGCTTTTCTTAAATTTCTCGTCAGTGGCATAATTTGCTTCATGGACTCACAAAAACGAACAGCTGTCAAAATTAATAATAATTAATAATTACATAAAAATTCAAGAATACATCAAACATAATTCTTAATTATCATGCATAATACATTTTAGAGCCGTAATTATCAAATGCTAGAAAAAAACTCAAAATTCAGTTCGTCTATCTTCACATTCACGTTATTCTGTTGTTATTGGTTTTCTACTGAAAAAAAATTCCTATTGCTGTTCAGTGGTCTTACTGCACGCACATCAACCGAAACACGCTGAACATCGTTCGAATGCGTTTCGTGTTTCTTTTGATACATTCAATAGCGATTTGTGTAGGAGACGATTTTTCTCCCGTCCAAATCCGTACAAAATCCTCGTGCAGCTGGGTCGCCCCCGTACGCGTACGGCGATATTCGATAAATAATGAAGTAATGGGTTTATTTATGTTTGCTATTGCTTAAATCTAGATTAACTGGATATAATATTTACCTCGCATACGGACGCGTCCGCATACGGCGGGGTTCGATGCGAGGCCAGTGATTAGGTTTGCATGGTGCAGCGATGGTGGTCAGCTGGTGGTGGCAGCAAGCGGGTACTTCGACATCGTAGAGATCGACGGAAGGAACCACTTGGCAGGCTGGCTTTGGTAGGCTATCCACTCGAGAGTTATAGCTGCACACCCGCGTCCAGGCGGCACGTTCGCTCGATGGGCTTTGGTTTATTATTTTCCCTCCCGGCTGCGGCTGACGTAGCGCGGAAAGTGGTGTTATTATAATGCTACCTCAGAGCCAATTGAACTGCCTGTGAAAGGAATATTTATACAAGTCCTTGATGGCTCACGAAGAAAACGAAACCGATAGAGTTTGAGCGTAATGGCATCAAGTGCTGTTGGGGTGGGGGAGCGGGGTACGATACCAGCATAAAGGATCCTGCCGATCCGTATCAGGGAAAACTAGAGTGCGCACAAGAAAATGCTGTGGCTGAAGGACCACTTCGACGCGAGACACAACGGCACACTCTTTGATTGACTTCCGCATTTGCAGGCGGCGGCAGTAACGCGTATCGATTGCGAAGCAGGCTATGGTTTATGGCAAGAGTGTTGAATTGCATGATGTTTGTACCGTACCGTCCTTAAGCCACACGCTTTCGAGCGAATTGTTTATAATTTCTACCAAAAAAGAACTCTTTTCTTTCTCGAGAATGGAGTTTTTTTTCGAATGGGGGATTTTATTTGAGAGAATAAAACCATAGCGTTTAAAGTAACACCTGGATCAAGCGTGTGGGCAATTTGGGAGGTTTTGTGCGAGTGTGTGTGTGTGCTGATTTTTACACTCATATTCTTCAGCTGTTCTTTGTTGAGCAGTTATTAAGCCAGCGGTGCAGCTTTCATCTCTTTATATCCTCGACTCTCTGTGCACCATCTGCAAGGAGTGCTTTCCATGCAGGAAGGCTCGAATGCAAATGACTTTAACTCACCGCGCGCCCTGTGGTGCATCATTTGTTGCGGTTTTACTTTGCTTGCCTGATTGACAATTATTTTGCCCACAGGGAGCAATTTTAGCGAAAATGGACCATGCACAGTGAAGAAAGTGAGGCAAACTTTCTTGCGCAGGTGATAGTGAAAAGACAGCATTTTTGTTGCTGTTGGTGGTGATTGTTGTTTAAAGCAGATAACAGATGCTGTATCGACATGAATATATTACAGCAGAAGAGCAGAAGAATCTATTTAATTAATATATTGAGATGTGAAAATCTGTAAAATAATGAAAAATAATTTTAAAAATCATGCAAATAGACTTTCATATGAAAGTTTCAGTTGTAACTATCGACAATATGTGGATAATGGATAATTAATGGATAATGGTCCTGGTAAACATATTCAAATGCAAATACTAGCAAAACTGTTACCGAAATACAACCGATAGAATTATTGCTAATTGTTCATTATTATGGGTTTGTTGTTTACGGGTTTATTTTGGGTTTATTGTATTAGCAAAAGGTCACCATAAAGTACTTGTACTTTGTTCTACGTGGATCTGTGGATTAAATTTGCATTGTTTTCTGTTTATATCTTGTTTTCGTGAACTTTAAATCAACTAACACATTAAGATATTTTTTTCCCTTTTATGTTTTATTTCACTCTTTGAGAGTCTTTTAAATTTAGATAAAAATACTGAAACAATCATTTTTTGTTTATCCTAGTAATAAAATAGTTGCATTCTATGATTGTGACTCGGTTCATAATCCTAAAAAAATAAACTCTTACGATTGCTTGTTATTTTACGAGTAAGTTTTGCATTCTTTTTATCACTCCAGTTTTGGATCCGATTTCGCCTTCGGAAGGACATGATAAAACGTTTGGGAAATTGATTTCACACGGCTCGTAAATGGGTGTTTGTATGAATTTACGCTCTCGTATTTTATCGTCTTCGTCTTACGTAAAAGCTTCCGTTTGTGATGAGGTTTGTGTAGTTTGCTGTTTGTTGTCGAGCAGCTCCTTCCTTCGCATCTGCCGGCGCCATTTAGCAATTGACTCGTGCGTCCGGCTGGAAGGAAGGAATGGGTAAAGTTGTGTTTAATTGCGAATCGTAAAACTGGCTCTGCATCGACTCTTGTCACCTGCGCGATACCGAGGCCTCGAACTTGAAACCGAGTCGTGGAAGACGCGCTGGGCACAGGTTCTCGTTTGCTCTTGGGCGGTGTTCACCTGCATGAGCCGGGTGTCGGGCGCGGTTTTCGCAATGTGGTCGATGAGTGATAAAAAAAGCGACGAGTTCGTTGTGTTTACCGTCTTGGCCTGCAGTCGACGGGGCTTGCCAACGGTGCGATTATGTTCTTCGATGGCACGCGGCACGCGTTCCAGTGTTGCACCTGCCATGGCGTAAGTGACACTCACGGGTCGGTCGAAAGAAGTGGCACGAGTCGTACAGCGTACGTGGAAAAGAGCAGGAAGAAGATTATTTATGTTTCATTTTTGCTTCTTGAGCGCTTGTTCCTCGTTCGACCGTCGGAAGTCGTGAAGCGGAGCTTGCTATGCGGTGGCTATTTTTGACAGGTGAATCCTTCCAGCAGTTGAGGACAGTAACGCGACGAGGACGGAAGTAGCGGATGCATATAGGTGCATCTGCGCGTTGGTTTCCCACGGTTGGGAGATAAACACAGGGTTTTGCTGTTTTCGGAGGTAAATGCGAAAATGTGCGTTCTGAAGCAACGTACACCGTCACCGGTCCGTTCATTGGGTGGGTAATTTTGGAAACCCCTCCAATCCATCAAACTCACATGCGTATTCTGGTGCAGTCTACCGGGTGTGATCAAGCCATCGGACCATCGGTACTTTGTAATTGCCGGTGAGAGTCATTTCAAATGCGCTGCATGAGAGAGTTACTTTTCGTTTCGTTTTACAAGGTACCCAAACTAAGTTTTATCATGCAAAAAGTGTGAGGCACGTTTGCGGAACGGAACGCAATATCCTTCTCCTGGAGCTGGGAAATCAACGACAAGAAGGGGACATGTCTTAAACCTCCTTCGAGCAACAAACCGATGGGAACGTTTGATGGGTCGATTGTCCACCATCCCGAGAGCCTGTGCTCGTTTTAATCATTACACACGAAACGGTTTGATGGTAATGCAGTGGTAGCTGGAATTGTTACTCCAATGGATGGTAATATCTTTACCGAATAAGGTCAATGAGATGAGGAAGTGCATTGCAATCGCTTGGTGATTGTGTCGTAATTAGATTCATGTTATTACCCGTAACGGAGATGCTAATTTTAAAGTGAGATAAATTATAAAAACAAGTGCAAATGGTGTTTAATGCATGATCTTTAATTCTGCATTATTTATAGCTCATTAAAATTTTTGATGAATTCGGCAATCTCAATAGAATTTCAAATGAATCTTAATAAAATATTGTTTATTTCTCTTTCATCGATATAGCTCTATAAGAATATATCTGGCCATGATGATTGGTTAAAGATTTTAAAGACTTAAAAAAATTGGATTCATTTTGTTATTCCTTAAATTTTAATGAAAATGACTCGTTGGCAAATCATTAAAAAATCATTCTTGGAAGAATTCACGCAACATATATAGCGAAGCAATTTATTCATCAATTTAAATTAAGCGTCTTATAATTTTGTGTAGGACACATTCTAAGCCATAAAGGCATGTACGCGGTAGTCGTATAGCGAAGAAACGCAGAAGGTTTACTGAAAATCGGTTGAGAGAACCCTGTCGAACATAAAATACCAAGGATCACAATTTGTAAGGTAATGAAAATTTCAAGTTCAAGTAAGTTTTATAAGTTATTGTACGATAAATGATTTCTTGGATAGTTGAAGAGGTTCAATTTTTTTTTGATAAAGAAAAGGGATTTTGTTTTAAGCATGAAATAAATTGTTCTGACAATTACTGAAGTACGTAGTAATACACAATAATTATTATAGAAAAGTTTGTTAGTAAATGAAGTCAATCAATGAAATAAAATGAAATTAAAATAATGTAATAATATAAACAAAAATAACATACAACAGATCCTATTGTCATAATTCGAAATATTCAAATGGTGTCTAAAAATGCGAAAGCAGCACGCATTTCAATTAAATAAATTGAAAGTATTTATTTCATAGAAGAGAAGAAATTTAATTTATGATTGCAGTAAAAATTAAAAATGACCACATAGGTAGTTTACATTTAAGCTTTCGTGAAAGAAATATAATTTTCTTTTTATGTGCAGTTTGAGATTGATTTCAAAAACAAAAAATAATTTAGCTTTGTAGCAACGACAGAAGTGTTAACATCTTTGGAAATTATTTTTTACTTCGGCAAAAAAGGGTTTCGTACTACACCAACTGAAGTGAATTATCTTTGCATCATTTGAAAACATTTAATTGTTTGAATTACACATGTTTCATAATTTCAATTAGTTTATCACAAATCTACGATTTTACATTGATTGAGTACACTGGAAAGAGAACATTGCAGAGCATGCCTTAAAGAAAACTCAATAAAAAATCTACCCTATGGTTAATTTTACACAACATTTACAAACTTTTTTTTTGTTTCGGTATCGTGAAGAGGATCTGGAACAGTCCTCTGGAACGATACACTTGACCGAGAATGTCAACGTACTCGTTCTGGTGATCCCCAGAAACTAAAGAAACCAGTTAGAACCCTTGGTAAAGTAATCGGCTTGGAAGGCACCCTCTGTCCTCGTGGCAAATATATTGTATTAATTATTATTTTCCTTGCTGGTTGACCCTCTCCGTGATGGCAGCAAAGGTAGTTGTGCATCACTGGTTGATGTGACGTGGCACTTCCTTGTGGTCGGTGCGTTTTGGGTTGCATTTTCGGGGTCTTTCTCTTATGCTTCTTCAACGCTTCCCCGCGCGTGTGCACGATGCGTCGCATAATAATAATGCATCGGCGGCAGCAACATGCATCATCGGTGTGAGTGCAGGCATTTTTTTTACCACCGGTTGACCGGTTTTCTAATTGCTACCGTAAGCAGCGTTTGTAGCTGGAAGGCTGACGTTCATTTCATAATTGCAGGTGGCCGTGATGAACTGTGGTGTGAGTGTGTGCGAGCGTGAGTTCATTTTGGTGTTAGCGTTCATGCAACAGTTTTACCAGCGAGGGCAAACCGCTAGCACCAATCTACGTTTTTTGTTATACACAATTGTGTTATACAACGCTATGCTGGTGGTAGCATAGCGGGAGAAAGAGCATGACGTTGAGCAAGCACCGCGCAAGTCACGCAATGTGGTCGGAGAGGAAAAAGAGCGTTTCCTCCCGAAGACGGTTTTAATTCGTCGGCTTGTCGGTGTCTGAAGGGATGAAAGGACAAGGGAGCGTAAAGTAGAATAAAAGCAACGAAAAGAAGTGATGTGAACGTGTGTTGAATTTAGTTTTGTATTTTTAAGATTTATTTTGTAAAATTATTTTTGACAAAAAAAGGATGTCTTTAACGCTGCATGTTTACATATGAAATTTCGATAAAATATGTTTATTTTTAAATTTTTTTAATTTGTTGACTTAACGAAAATGAAGTAAGGAAGTGCAATTAAATTATTTATATTAGTTTCTAAAGCTACAATTAAATTATTTATATAAGTTTTTCTACAAAGAAGGATTAAATTATATTTTCGAATTAGGAAAAAAACAAAACTAAGATAAAATGTTTAGTTAACAAAGAAATAGTCCGTACACTTATCCATAAAGAAAACATGTTCATTTAAGCCTGGAGGACATAAAACTGAAGCTTGTATAAACAAAAAGGTCTCGAATCCAAATCGCAAATCAAATTGACTTCTTTCTGCGCTTCGAGGAATCAAAATTAAGCAAATGTATCATGATTCAAGCACATGCTGTCGAATGATTTTAGGTGTAATAAGAAAGATGTACATTAAATCTATTATTTAAAAGATGAAAGATTAACGAGCAGTAAAAAAACAATAAACATTATTCAACTTCACAAGCATGGATGTTTTCTAAGTTGTCCAAACGGGTGGCTCCACGATGAGCCCTTGAAAAACGGAACGTTATTTTTTGTAGACCGTTTTCGACCTCATCCATCGGAACATCATCGTTGGTGAGAAAAACAGCATCAGCACCAGGCACCACCACTAGCATAATAACAAAAGTGATGCTGGTCGCAGACGGTTGTGCGTGCAGCTTGCCGTTTTCCGTTTTTAACTGTTCGCGTGTAACGACGGCGTGTTCGCGTATACTCACCATCGCGTTTTAGTTACAAATCGAATCATGTGCTCAGTATTGTTTATGTTACGATTGTGATCAGGCATTAAACTATTGCGTCAAGTTGCAAAGCGGTGAAAAAGTCATACAATCCATCTGCTAAATTCGTACAGCTAGCTTGGCAGGATCGGATTGGATCCAAGCGAGCCACCGTAGGTTCGGCGGAAAAGGATCAGCAGTACGAGCTCCATCTCGGAAACGAGCGAAATTACCGGGAGTGAAATTACCGGGACCGTGGATTACATCCGATACTATTCGTCGCGAAAAACCGTGCGTGTAAGTGTGTTTCAGTACGTGTATATGCGCGTGTGTGTGTTGTATTGTGCGTGTGAATTTGGAATAAAAAAACAACGTGTGAATAAGGAGTAACATTCAAGTACAAGTAACCGGGGCTCTATCTGCCACGTTCCATCCAAAAAAACCGAAAGAAAAGGTCAACTGGTCGCGGTGACTCACCAGTGGTTGACAAAAAACGACAGCGTCCGGCCCACGTCTTCGGACCGGACGGACCCCGCAAATCGGCAACAGCAGCAGCACAAAGCGAAATGGTGAATAATATGTAGCCTTTTTTCATTTTACTGCTCTCTAACCCATCCAACTAAGCCTGCTCTGATGGTGGACGATAAAATAGGAGAAAACGCGCGCGAGAGTCTACCCACAGAAGAACGGTGATGAAAAATGTGTGGAAAGCAACTAACGTTTTTGAGGAACGAAGCAATCGAAAACGAGAGCAACGTCCCCACGGGAGACGTAGTGTGAGTTGCTGTCCAGTAACGAATAAGGAATAGGGGAGAAAGGAAGCATAATGCGGTTCAGGTGCATCGGACTGCATCAGTGCAGGTGGCAGGTGTAGGAAGCAACTGTTTTGTTTTATTGGTGTGTGAGTGTGTGTCTGCGTGTATTTTTTTTTCGTTTGTCCAATTCCAACGCATACAAAGGATATTTCGAACAACATTTGTGAATCGTGGTGGAAGTCCATCTTCTCATGTCGGTTACCACTGCCTAGTAGCGTCCAAACGCATCATCTTCCATACGTCAATATCACGGAAGGACAAACAAGTGCTGCAGGAAAAACGGAATCCGAACCACAGTTGCCGTGCCGAACGTCGGTGCCAGTGTGTGGGTAGGTGTTTTTCCCATCGCTTCACGCGGTCACGAGGGCACCGTGGAAGCGAAAAAGTGAGACCAATCCCTTACACAGTTGTATCGGCGAGTTGTAGTAAGCCCACCGAGGGCACGGATTTCGGTGGTGCTGCTTCGAACGCAGAGTACACGGGTGTATCGTATCGCAAACGAAATAGTGGATTTTTCCATAGCATCCGAGTCGGGCCGTTTCCACGGAGTGGAAAACCTGTGCTCGGGTGTGTTGCTGTGTGCGTTCGCGTACCGTCCGTCCTCCGTGCAGCCGTGTGCGTGTATGTGTGAATCCTCGCGTGCCGGAGTGTGCGTGAGGGCTCCTCCGTTTGCGTTGCTGGGAGAAAAATCCTTACCGAGCCGACCGTAGATAGATCCCCAGCATCCCCAGCATCGTCGTGTGTTGACGGTTCGGGTCGAATTTGCCGAACGGTGTGAGCGAACGTCGTCCTGCTGCTCCCGGTTGTACAGTGAGCGAGGCCAGCGTGAGCGGAGTGTGTATGTGTGAACCTGGGGCCGGATAATTCGTGCTCGCGTGATGAGTAAAAACGGCTGCGAGTGAGCAGTGAGTGCGTGCGTGCCCGTGTGTGTTCATATGGTAGGTCCGGTGGAAAAACTGAACCTACCCTCCATCACGCCCTTGAAAATGGGGTTTGGGGCCCCCGTACGGTGGTGTATCAGGTTTTAGGATTTTCCATTCGTGCATGCACCGAGAGACGAGTGAAAAAGGATGCTGGGACGTGCTGCAGGACCAGCAGCACCAGACAGTGCGTGGCAAACCGTTGCTCCGGCCGTCAAGCGCGATGTTCGGTACTACCTACCCAGCCGCATAGTCGCCGACTGCCTTCGTTTAATATATGCTGCCCCGGTGTGGTAACCGCTGCGTTTGACAGCTGGAAACGAAATCCTGTCGATAGTTTTTTTTTTTTGTCATGGTTTTGTTATCCTTTGCTGCTTGATCAGCTTCGTGTGTATCTGTGTGTGTGTGTGAGTGTGTGTGTGTTTTTGCTACGTGAAGGATTTTTTCCTTATATTCCGAAGATACGGGTTTCCCATCACCTAACACCCCAGTGACCAATCGTCCACCGTCCTGGCTCTGTTTGGTTCGGTGTGCGGTGAACGGTTCCAACCATTATCACACCTCTACGCAGGCAGTATGTGGCGGTAGGATTCGGTACGATGGATTGCTTAGGGAAGCGTGCAAAGTGAGTGAATTTTCCCCCAGCGACAGCAAATTTCCACTCGCGTTCAATTTGTGCTGGTGACAGTTCCTACACGGCGGCCCATTTTCGTACCGATCAGCGTGACCGAATCTAAATACTGTGCGCAGAGGTGCATGTGCTTTTTCGTGAAGGTATCGAATTACACTATCCCGTCTCCCTTTTGCAAGGAATTTCACCATCCGTTTGTTGCACGTTCGAGCGAGATTATGAAATGTTCAGTTATTGTTATGGTAGTGTAAAAATTCAAAGAAAGAAAACGATCCGAAACTTTTCCCGCATCATCTTTCATCATCGTAACCATCATTATCTTCATCTTTGTTAACAGGAATGAAACAAAAGTGACATGGGAATAGAACGGTGTCGGGTAAAATGAGCTGCAAACAGAAAACCATGGCCGAATACATCCGAAGCGTGGTGTGTTAGTGTTAATTGTTCGTGTTTGCGGTTTGCAAAGCCGTGTGTGAACGAGTCCTTCGAGCGGCCGCGTGGGAGCGACGCGTAACCGGGCGTTAATTTATAGTGTTACTCGTCAGGATATAGCCAATATTGCTTCTTCCGGTTGTAAACATCGAATTTTTAGATAGGTGAGTACAATGGGCATAAAATTATGGTGTGGGATGAACGAAATGATGTACGCAAAATGATGAACATTTTTGTTCATCGGTCTCTAAACGGATTTGAATAAAAATTGCATATGGATCAGAACGGATTTATGCGAAAAAGAGCGAAATAGAATTATGATACGGAATGAAAAATTTAATAAGTCTACTTTGCAATGCAGGGTGTTAATGATGATGCTTAACATTTTTATGTACTGCAATCGATTTGTTGGTAGTCAAAAAATCCGGATGCTGCCAGTCAAAACATGCAAACAATTTTGTTTTTTATTATCCGTTCCTAAACATTGTTCATTTTCTGCTATTGTAAACGTAATCATTTCGTGAAAGCGAAATATGCATTTTCAGTATTTAAATAATACTGAAAATTAAATTTTGCATTAATCGGCTTCATAGGTCTCCTGTAAAGTATGACTTTTATGAGCATATACAAAACCAAATTAAAAAAAAAGTGATTGGAATTTATTGAAGTGGTATTTATATCACAATTTGCTAATAAAAGACAGGAGATTGAAGCGGTGTAGATAATGATGTGCACTAGTGCGTGAACCAATATGATAAAGTTATACAGTATGACGGTTTTTCGAGCCTTATTTCCAATGCCTAACTCTGCTGACTGACATTTTTGTTCCTAGGGCAATCTATGTTGTGACGTCATCTCGGGCTTGGATTAAAAAAAACTTAGATAAAGTTTTGCAGATAATTCATTTCTATGGGTTTTTGAATCATTATGATTCTTTACGTTTGAAACACGTTCCATACATTTTATTAGCACCAGTTCTTAATACGCCCTTAGGTTGCGTATATTGACTGGGCAACGCAAATCATTATTATCGTCAAACAATGATAACAAATTTACATTTGGTTAATTGTTTTTGTAATAATAATAACCTTTATTGTGAGAGCGGTAAAGGTGTAAATATTCATAGGCATAGTTTTGTGTGATGTTTTGTTTACTCACCTAAAAAGGGAAACATTGTACCAACGAACAGTAGATTACAGAGTGAGGTGATAAGCTCAATATCGATTTACTGTTTTACTACAAGGATAAGTTCAAATTGGTGTGTTCTGTGCATTATTTGATTGTTACGATAAAACAAAGATGTGTGTTTAAAATGTTGCGCCAAGAAAAAAGCTGAAAACAAGAGCCGATATTCAAATTTTTTTTTTAAATTTTAACTTAAACAAAACTCGCACAACTTTTCCAGTTAATTGTGTGATTTACTAGGACTCATCAACCGCAAGCATCAGCTAGCCCTGCAGCCGTGTTTTTTTATTTTAGCTTATTTTGAGATTAAGTAAAATATTTCCCAAAAACCGTAATTGCCACCATTCACGAGTTCATCAATTTTCCGAACCCACCGTTTCGTCTCGCGTAGCATCCCGTCACGAAAGCGCCACTAGCAATGAAAAAAGGATATCCGTCCTCTACGTAGCGAACGTCTGATTGAGGGAGGCGCATGCATGTTGATTTTGTGCTTCCCCGTTAACTCCTCGTTAGCGAATCGGTAGGCGTGTGCTTTCCCGGAAATGATTTATGATAAGCAATGCTAACAATTTACACATCCATACCGGCCAAGTCTTGGAGAATGCTCGGGATTGAACCAAAGGCTGGTGGGATGTACAATATCTTCTTGGGATTTTTTTTTTATTTACCGTACATTATTGTTGGTAACATTATTTTCCCCTCCCGTTGGGAAAGATAAAATTATCCTTCCCGTCGCGCCTTTGGCCTGTTTTTCGCATTCTCCTTTCAGCGGTGGTGTTGGTCGTACGAAGCCGTGGTAGACACATTCTTGAGGCCTTGAGCGTGGGCAAGCGGGAGCAAAGTGAATAGATAATACGAATGAATTTATCAAAAATAATTTTGACATTTCTTCACAGGCCTGCCTGGCTTTTCTACAATTCGGCACAGCCATGAGGGTGCCTTTGGGGTAACGACTTCCGAAAAGGGCTTAGAAGCTTCCACTTCCACTGCGCACCGGGTGGTAATTCTGAGAATTGAGAGATCGAGCGTCCAGATGTAGATGGGTAGATCTACAGGAGTTTGTGTGAAAAAATCGTAACAAATTAGATATAATTCTTATCAATCTAAAGCATCACTTAAACAAGCACCCACCACCACCCGTCGCCACAGGGACAGTCGGCAATCAAGCGGTGCTTTGTCCTTCGCACACGAAACGATAAGGCGGATTCGACCCTCCTTGGACACGCCGCACGGAACCATGTTTTCCTTTTCGGTTTTCTTTTTTATCTCACCAAAATGCTCGCACTGAGGGGGCCTCGTGTTTGGTGCGTGTTATTTTTCGTTTTCCTCAACTTGGTTGTATTTGGCCGCACGCTGGTTTGGGGTGGTGTAGACGACTTGCTAGGATTCTGCTCTGCTGGAAAATTCCATGTCTTTAGAATAGAAGAACACAGAGCAAAACGAACGCTGCTGGAGGCAGTACGATGCGTTAGATAAAGCTGCGTGTGGAGCTGCTCCGTATAGAAAATAAAAATAAACCTCCACGGATTGACGCCTCGTGCGGGGAGGGAATTATGATAGGGCAGTGCCGGGGGTAAACTCCTACTTGCAGCACTTTCGTGTGCTCATCGTCATGCTCGTGCATGGGCTTCGCATGCCGCCGTCGTTCCTCACGCGTCCCGGTTTTGAAATGCGTATTCTATTGCGGTGCATGCCTCTCTGATTAGTCGGTACGACGTGGTCCGTAGTCGTCGTAGCTAATTTTACGCCTGTCTTTTACTTTCTTGGGATAATATTATGCCAAGCGGAAACATTTCTGCGAACAGCGATAGCAGAATTTCCATTCCTGCATGATAATTTCTTCTATTCCGGATGAGTGAGGCGAACGGAAGAAGCATCTCCGGCCAGTCGGCTCGAATTATGCGTGCTGCGTGTGGTAAGTAAATTTGACAAATGCGTTGCACATTCAGTTCCTTTCGTGAGGACACTCGCTTTTTGCATAATACACGCCAGGAATGCGAAGAGGGGAGCAATTTTGGAAAGTACCCGTTGCTCAGAAAAAAATGAGACTCCAGATAAATTCCACCGGAGTTATTTTTCAAGCTCGTCAGATCGTTATTGAAAACATAATTCGTGATTTGAAACCCGTTGATGAGTAGTGGGTCACACAGCAATGGAGGCGTACGTCTTGCCAACGGAAACACGTTCTAGCCCAACGATGTGATGTCGTGATTGCTGCCCATAAGCCTACATTCAGAACAATCACAATCGCTTCGGCTATTGAGATGTGGACAAAAATAGTTCTGATTGCCTTCTATTATTCATAGAGCTCGTCCGTTTGAGGTGTACTCATTATCTTTCGATGCTTATGCAGTTGCATGCACCGCCACAGGATTATGCCTGGTCAGTGCAGGGTGAGCGCGGCCGGAATTGTGCCTACAAACAATTGAAAGCAAAGCACTGAAATGGACCGGTCAGCCGACTATGGCTTAATTGGGCAGTGCTGTTATAATAACCATATCTATTTGCTAGTTCCGCACGGCACACTAGCCGCAAGACGCTAGAGCTCAGCTGTGCGGGGAGAAAGGTGAAGCTAGTGTGTAAGAAACATGATGTCATTCGAATGTGCCGAGTCTTCTATCTTCGTTGTTGACCCCAAGACGGCGTAAAACACATCTCGAGATTGACTCGTCGCAACCCTCGTTGCCCGCATCGACTCGGTCGAACCCGAGACTCCTGCTGTTAAATCATGCTGATAAGGGTTGCTGCTGAATTAATTTTAATTATGTCTCCTTTGCCACCGTCGCCTGTCTCACTTTCGCTCCCGGTGTTAAAATTGGATCTTGGATTAAGCCCTCGGTAGGGAGTGCGGGAGGGAGATCGTACGGCGTTGTGAGTGCAGATGCGCAATAACAATCACCAATGGCTTTGTGTTTGGCACAACACGTAACGATAGCCGGAGCATGAATGCTTGTGACGATGTAGTGCACGGTATGGCCTAGTTATGTGCGCGCTGTTTGTCTACGCACGAGGTATCCCCTAGCTGGGCATCGAACTCGCATGCTTCCGCACCGACACCGTCTAGGTTCGTCATGGAGCTGCTAGAAGGCATCTATTAGAGAGCGAGAGCGTTCGTCTGTTTGCGGGCCCAACCGGCTATCTGCACGTAAATCCAGCATGCGAATCAATCAGTGCCTAAACTATCGCCATTTTCTCACTTCATCGATTCAGCGATTAGCCTCACCGTACGTGACGAAGCGCTCGGTATGCGGTGCAAAGAAGTGCCGCTAGTGTTTAAGTTTTCACTCGCCTGTGTTGTTTGCGTCCTGCGTCCTGGTGTGTTTCCACGCCGTCAAGGATCAAAAGCTTCCGTGGTGGGATGGCATCCCGTTAGGAGACGGATTTTGGATGAAAGTCTCGCCTTCGGGGATTGAATTCAATCCGGGACGCTTTGATATGTATCTGTGTGTGTTAGTGTGCGGTTTTCTGGGAGAAAATTATGTGACTCTGGAGATGGTGGGATGGGTAACATTTATCAAACCACCGAAACTTAGTTGGCTTGCCCTCGAATACGACGCGAAATCTATCGAAGAAGGTTGTTAGTATTCTAGAATGTTAAGAACACAGTTCATGTGTTTTTTTTGAATCCGATCAAAATGATACTCTATAACTAACTTAAGTTTCGCTTCGCTTTCGTTCCAGGAATACCAAAATGAATCTTCAAATGCTGTTGATAAAAATTTTAACACCAATACTAACAGGTAAGTGAGATGTATTTGAAATAACTTTAAGCGCTAGTTTATGTGGCAGATGTAGTGAAACTTGATTTTTGTCCGTCCCTAGGGACAATGTACTGCTAGCTTTCTATTTGAATTTTTATCTTTAATGCATTTACATCCAAAAATTGTCTTCTAAGCAACAGTAGGTAATATCCGAATACTTAATTGAAAAAGTATGGTAACGCATTTTGTTGTTCGTTACAATTTGGCTCTTTTGTGTCTATCGGTTTATGACTCACATACACATTTGAACATTCGGGTCAAGCTCTACTTTTTATGTAGGATACAGTAAACGAACGAAGGGCCCAACTCGACGAGGCGCAATAATTCATGATTAAAATTAAATAAAACTATTTTATTAAATATCCTTTTTTTCCACCCCGATCGTTCAGCCCTTTGAAGTTGGATGGCAATGGGTTTTGTGACAGAACGATTTTTTTTTTCTTATTGTTTGGCTGCTATGTTCCTACCACTTTTTTTGTCCGTAGCCTAGAGCAAAGAGTTTGAAGTGCATCGTACCGAACTTTGTCGCATTCTGCAATGTGCAGCAGAATGTTATTCATTCTTTTTGGTCATCATCATGGGTGCAGAAGATGGTCGGCAAAGGCGTGAAGGTGGGACGTTTTCGTCTCTCGAGACGTTTTGTTCTCTCCACTGTGCTCGATCAAAGGATCGGTGTGGAGGAAATGGGCTCAATCCCGATGGTTCGCCATTTGTTCAGTGCAGACACTATGGCACCGACATCCAGCGGGATAGGCTGAACCCCTAACCACTGTCTTGCAGGATGTCGGATGAATGTTCTAGTTTTCTCACACCATTCCGAAGGCGATAAAAGGCGAAGGCGTCGCTCTGCAGGGAATGCTAGGCAATTCGTTGCTATGGCTAGGTCTTGAAGGGATTCCTCATACCATCACTGCACAAAAGCAGAGAAAGTGCTGACGATAGCACACTCGGCCGTAGTGCGAACCGAATGACGCCAGAGAAAAACCGGATGAGCGACAAGAGAGATCGGCTCCGTGAGAGGCCGTTTGCAAAAAGTCACATCGAAACGATGCGAGTTGCCTTTGCCGCTGACAAGACACGGTGACGCTAGTAGCAGCGGCAGCACGCTCAACGATGCTATCAGTGAAAGAAATCTTGTCTTCGGAATCTTTTATGCTAAGATTTTATTTAAGACTTGTATATACATGCACAGACGCTTACATACATCTAAAACGATGCTCGTACGTATAGCCTCGTGGTGGGAATTTGAGCTGGAACATAAGGGGTTCTAAGTGCAATGCTCCTTGCTTCATGCGAGCTTTCACAAAGAATACAATCGCATCAATACACTCGCACACACGAATATTATCCACCATCGTCTTTGTGGGCCAGCCTGGGGCAGCTATCGATAAACGCATGTGCTACCATGGCACGAAGGCAAGCTGAAGGCTGAAAGCTCGGCTCACGGTGACATCAATTTTCATTTTGCTCTTGAATTCAATTTCGACATTGTCTTCGCGTCGTTTTCCGTGCGGCTTCACGGTGCAGAAGCGGCGTCAGGGTGTTATAACCATCGCCTACAACGCCACGGAGAGTTAACCTACAGCGTGGGGGAAGGCTTCGAGGAAACACACGGCAATATACGCCTCTAGAGATCGTGATTTTCTCTGGGCGAGCAGGCACAGACAGTGCCTTAAAACCCGTACCAGTTGGAAAATCTTTCGTTGTTCTTTGCCATCTTGAAAATATAACGCCAACCGTATGGTAGCGCACCAGAGCAGGAAGCTTTCGAACGCAAATTATGCTACCATTGGCAACAAATCGTTCCTGAACGTGTGTCTGTGTGTCTGCGCGTTTGGTACGACTCGTTTACTTACGCGCATAATGAGCTCGTTCTCGGTATCGCTCGTGTCGTATGTTGGATGCGTTTGATAATAGAATTATGGCGCTGGCTTGAGTAGTATTTTTTTCCCGGAAGCTACTACGAAATGGCAATTGATTAAGACTGGTTTTATTATGCCCAGGAAATCCTTTGATGATTAATCGCTTCGTGCGAGTTTCAATCCTTACACCGTGTTGATAGTTGTTAACTTTGAATTAGTTGATGTTTCTTTGAGTACGACTGTGAAGTTTTCATTTCATTCTAAGTGGATTAGAATATGGCAAACATGTGGTTGAACAAGCACATTTTCTCTACTCGTTTATTCGTTTAAATTTTTCTCGACTCGTTTATTCGACTCTAGACCCTTATGGTAGCTAGGCTTTTAAAGTGACATTTTACCGACATGGTTACGCTTGAACAGTGCTTGCTTTTCGCTCGCAAGTGAGTTTCGATCGGCAGGAAGCGTAACACAAGTGATTGCAGAAAGCTTTTCCGATTCATCTGAAACTTGATGAATAATTCACACCATAGGGCACGGTTGCGACTTACGCCAGTGAATTTAGGCAACTTTTGGAAGCTCATTGTCAACGTGAATATCGTTAGTTTTACGTGTTGGTTTTACGTGGAATCGACAGCTGGGTGAACACCATTTTCGCGAGGTTTCATAACATCGCATCGGAAATCGTAAGCACGAATGGAGTATCCTGATGTACGAGATTAGCAAGGTCGCTCTATTTGCTGCAATACTTCAGCACGGCAGTTGTAAGACGTTGCCATCCGTTATCGATCGCAATAATGTTCTGAAATTTATTTTTCTTTCCATGCAAGTGTTGTATGGTGATAAGAAATCGTTCTACTTCTCAGCCCTCCACTGGTGTTATCGTGATTGGGCTGTAAGGGTTCCAGTGCGGTGAAAGTTTGTGTCATTTTCAATGCCAGCAATACAAAAGGCTATACGGAAAGCATCCTGTTTTGTGAGGTAATATTTGTCTTACTGGTCGATAAGATTTTCCTTAAAATCCATGAGACCAATCTTCGATTTGTATGATGAGCGAGGTCAGCTCCCCTGAACGATTATATCACATAATTGTATTCCTCGAACTTGTGTGATAAATGATAAACTCAACGATTAAGTGTTGTTGTTGTTTGTATATTAAGTGTTGGTTGAATGTTACATAAGAAATATAATGAAAATTCATGTCAAAAATAAACAATCCCTATCCGTTTTGTGTGGTACGTAACAGACGTATTTAATTTTATGTGATTGTTTATTAGTGATATTCACTCAGTGTAAACAAACAAACACCTATCACATAATTTGCGATGTATCTATTTTATCAAATTTCCATAACCAAAGCATATTGATTTGAGTTTCTGTTCGCATATAAACATGTGTGTTTTGTTAGTTTCGATAGACATCGAGCCGTATGATATAATAGATCGATTCTGATGGTAGCTTCATATTGGATGGGAAGAAGTCTTATAGCCTCGTGAAAAAATTCTTGCGTAAACGCTCGTAGTGACGCCAGGGAATGAGATAGTCCATGTGGTCGGACACGTTTTGTTCAGTTCAGGCGTTGGTCAAGTAAAACGCATCTTTTGGAAAATGAAAAAAGGATATTAGGAATGACGGGTGAAGCGCCTAAACTAGCAACACCGGAAGCAAATGCTCTGTATTTGCATATTGATGATAATTTCAATTTGCCATTCTTTTGGCAGAAAAGTGCCGATCTCTCTGCGGGTCCATGTCCCATGGATGCTCAGGCGCTAATTTAGTATTCCTTCTCTCTCTCTCTCTTTATCTCTATCTCTC